>JALLLS010000117.1:0-84569 GCA_025094145.1 Spinellus fusiger | reverse complement strand
TTTGTCAATTTATTACTATTGTTTCTCACTAATATGTTTTAGATATTTTTACTTGGCATCTTTGACATTGCTTGAAATCGTCTTTTGACAAATTTGAATAATAATTAAAGCCCTATATAAGTATAATACTAAGAATTATTCTTCAATGCACTATATACAATGTTACTGATCCAATATGCTGCTACAGTGCTTTGACTCAAGAACACAATCGACATTGGTAAGGTTATTTAAATTTCTACAATACAGTGGGTGTAAAAAAAAACAAGGGACACTTTTCATTTTTCGGTATGCTTCTGTAATAGAAAATACTTATTCTTTGTCATAAAAACATACATTAGGCACACAGTAGAGACTCGAAAATTGAATGAACTATAAAGAAGGTCAACCGGATAATATATACAAATTTCTTGGGTGGAAACCCTTAATATTTGGTGTTTCTACCCTTGGCTTTAATGACAGCCCTACATCTCCGATGCATGCTGGCAATGAGGCCATCTGTAGTGTCTTTGGGAATTATTTCCCATTCTTCCAACAAGAGCACCTTCAAATCTTGAAGAGTACTTCTTGGGGTCATCCTCTTTCTAATAACCCTATCTAGCTCCTCCCATAAATGCTCTTTGTGTTCAGGTCGGGGCTTTGTGGGGGCCACCCCTACATAGTGGCAATGCTCTCCTATGCCTTCCACAACCTGGACTCTTTGCTTTTATGACAGTTAGCATTGTCTTCTTGAAGAACACAACATACCTCTGGATTCAGTGCCTTGATTTGAGCCAGCTCAGGGCATTAATTCTCCTTTAAGATCTCAATGTATCTCCAACTGTCTATACTGCCTTTCACAGGCGCCAACCTTCAAACACCTTCACCAGAAAAGAGAACCCCACAACATCACACCACCACCACTACCACTACCAAACTTCATCGTCGGCTTTACATTATCTGGGAGTAGCCCCTCCTTCCTGAGCACTAGTCTGGTACGACTGTTACTGCTAATCAGCTGGTACTTTGACTCATCGAACCAGATGACTGTCTTCTAGTCTTCCTCAGTCCAATGGAGGTGGGCCTTAGCTCAGGCAAGTATCAACTTCTTGTGTTTAATAGTGAAATGAGATTTCTTAACCACTCTGTAAGAGAACAGACCAAGCTTCTTCATCATTTTCTTGAATGTGTTCTTGGACACTTTGGTGGCCATCTTACGAAGCTGATTCATTGTCTGGAATGAATCCCTTTCTACTTCGCTTCTAGCCTCTCTATCGTCCCTCTCATTAAGAATGGGCTTGATTCCAGTACTTTTTTTGGCCTTGAAGCATCCAGTTTCCTTGGATTTCTTTAAGATACAGGAAACAGACTGTTGAAAAACTCCAAGCCTAGCAGAAATGGCAGACTGGCTAGTCCCATTTACGGTGGCCTCTTGAGCAATGAGACAATGAGTAAAGTCATCAATATTTTTCCTGTTTCCAAGAGGTCTCATGGGTCGTTCAGTGGTGCTAGACGTGGTAGATATTATAGTGAAAAAGCGATAAATATAGAATATTTAATAAAAAGTTATTTCAAGGGTAAAATTGTTGTCCGAATTTGACATGTCCCTTGTTTTTTTGACCCTACTGTACAAATCGCAAAAAGGCCAAGAACACAGTCACCAGCCCTACCTCCACCCTTGAAAAAGAAGCCCTCCAGGCATTTGGGTCTGACTCAGCCATGGAAGGAGTCGAGAGAGACAATCAACACACCCAACAAGACTTATAGACAGACCAATCTTTGGTCTATTGAAAGCTTGTGGGATTTAACCCAAAACTAATGTCTATGTCTGCATTGTCATTTACCATCATCTCTTATTTCTCTTCATTTTTTTCCTCATTTCGAGGTTTTATATACTCTTATCTTTCTGTTTCTTTTTTCTTGCATTTATTTATTTTTCCACTTTTGTATTTGAAGTGTTTATATGTATATCTTAATTGTTCAAAAGTTTTCATAGGATGGCTAACATGCTCAATGCGCGAATAGCAATCAACACCCAAAAATAAAATAAAAATTTGAATTGTAACAGTGTAAAGTCGTGGATAGAATGTAGCCACTCTCTTCTGTGTATAAGCTGTTGTTAGAAATAAAGTGACCCGACAAAAGTAACCGTGATTTTTTAAATCTAAGGCTATTTTATACAAAAAAATAAAATAACATATAGTATTCTTTTCTCTGTTCATAGCACTTTTTTTCATATAGTTTCTGCATCATCCAACACCACGATCATCTTTACCAAGACCCTTGAGATGTATGGGAATATATACCAGCATTCAAAAACCCAATAAACAAGAGGTATGTTAAGTAGATAAAAGTTATATTTCTCAAAGACTTCATTCTGTGAATCTCAAGGCTACTTATATACATCTTCTTCTAAGACATAACTGATACAGGAATCATTATTCAATAACATTCTCTTCAAAAAATGCATGGACAATAATCTTCCCTTAACAGACTTTCAGGGACAGAATCTTTCCTTATTTGTAACACCAGCTTTGAGACTCATGTAACCATCTTGCATGAGATCCTGAACATGAACACTACCCAAGTCAAAGCATCTCGCATGTTTAACGTGTATGATTCTACTGTGATAGACATAGTGAAGCATTACAAGAAAACAGGCTTGGTGGTGCCTTCTCCCATGAGTGGCCGCAAGAGAAATTTGGACGACAGGATCCTCCGGTGGTTGAGAAGAACAGTGGTTAGTGATTCTCATCAGACTATAGTAGCCATTAGGGTAAGCATAGCCATCAAGGTATCAGACAATACTCTGAAGAGGTACCTTGATGAAATGGGCTTCCACTCTTTCAGTACAGTGGTGAAGAATCTTCTCACCAAGAAACATATGGAGGCAAGGCTCCAGTGGGCCCATGAGCATGTTGGTTGGACACTCAAGCAGTGGCAAGAAGACAATTTAGTTGGATGAGTCCAGAGTAGAGCTGATGAGACTTAACAAGGGCTTCAAAGTCATCATACAGTATGGCACATCCTTTCAGCCTAATAATTTCCTAGAAACAAAGAAGTTTGCAGGTGGTGGAGTGATGGTATGGGGCTGTTTCAGTGGGGAGTGTTGGGAGATGGATTGTAGTGGAGGGCAGGATAAACTCCGCCAAGTATATTGAAGTACTTGGAGAAGCCTACTGCCCCGAGCTCGAGTATCTCTCTCTCTCTCTCTCCTAAACCCTGGAGTCAGTTACCGCCTACAGGAGGAAAATGCTAGACCCCATACGAACAGGGCAACTCATGAATGGAAGGCAGCAAGGAGTGTGGAAACTCTTCCTTACTGGCCCTCACAAAGTCCCGATCTCAATCCAATTGAGCATCTGTGGGCCCGCATCAAAAAGGTTATCAGAAAGTACAGGATGATGTATACCACCAAGGAGAAGTTGGAGGCGGCCCTGATGCTGGAATAGAATAAAATATTGAAGGTGGTGATAGACACCTTTATTGCCAGCATGGGGCGGAGATGTCAGGCCGTCATTGATGCCAAGGGTGTCCATAGTGGCTATTAAGTGGCCTTGTAATAAAACTTTTTTTATGTATTTTAAACAGTCTTTTGTGCATCTATTGAAAGTTTTATGTTTCTATCAAATAGATTCATGAAGCTATAACACTATTAAGAAAGGTATGAATCCAAAAAAAGAAAATCTACATCTGAAAGATCACGGTTACTTTTGTTGGATTACTTTATTATTAATATTCTCTCTTTCTATTTCTTTGGCTAAACCAATTATTTTTAATTAAATCATTAAAAAAAATCAAAATACAATCGAATACACTGTCAAGATACATGTATATGCGTAGTCTATTCACTAAGATTAATTATATTTCTTCTGTTTAGTAGAACGGTAGTACAGTGTAACCTTCAGCTCTAATGCATTTGTACACACCAGGAAAGTTTTCTGGCTTTAAAACAGTGGCACCACCTTCCCTTTACGCTACAAAGAAATATTCCCTTTAATAGAAAGTACTTTTAAAATCAAAAGGTTTGCGGATATCCAATATGTTATTTTCTTTTGTAGAATACCTTACTATATCAAATTGTATTATTGTCGCCTTTTAGTTTTTAAGGCTAAAGGTATAGGGAGCAGTAAAACCTGTAGTTAAACTCTGTTTTTTATTTTATTTATTTTATTTTTTTACTAATTATAGTTAATACTTCTTTTATAATTTTTTCTAATGGCTTTAGCTTCAGGAGTAAACTGTCGAAATACTATGAACTATCGACATCCCTTAGTATTCGATAGAGTCTCCTTCTTAGTTTGGTAATAGATGAGTTCTAATTACCAGAAGAGTAACCCTTCTAAATATGGTAAAAAATCACGACAGTTGAACTGCAAAGTCAATAGTCATTGCTAAAATAGACAAAAGGAGTTTAAGAATGACCATTTAGACAGCGGAAAAAAGCCATTTCAAACACATTGGCCAATTATAAGAAAATTATGATTTTATTGTTCGTATGTTTCTTTATATATCCCAAAAATATTCTGTTGCTGTGACAAGAGACACACAGGACCTCTTAAGGCTGGTTACTCATACGAAGATTGACAGAAAAGAGAAGAGGATGGAGTAACAGAAGGCAAACTGGTAGTTGTAATAATAATGGTACCCTATGGGAATACAGAAAGAAAACAAGTCGAGAACAAGAAACAGTCAGTTGCTCAAGTCCTTAAAGCCTATTTTGTTTATACTCTAGGAAGCTGTTTGGATCAAGGTCTATTTTATTAAAGATGTAGATAACTACACTTTCCATACTAGTTTGCTATTTCTTTTAAAATAAAGTGAGATACTTTCTATTTGTTAGTAGTAGTTATGGTTTTCATAGAACAGCCAAGTATATTGGAAAGGGCAAAGGTCATATGGATCCTGGTTACTCACAATGCTTATCTGCTGGATGCGTAGAAATGGCCACTGCATATACAAATTTGGTTGTTGGGTGTTTCGAGTCAAGAGTTAAACATCATATATTTTACTCAGTAAGAATATTATTTGAAGAGGTAAAACATTTCTATACTTATCTATAGTCAATCGAACATACACTCTAATATCTTTATTTCATTAATATAGCCAAAAATGAAATACATATGGAGAATAGTGAACGAATATCATCGTGTTGGTTTGACAAGAATTTTATATCAATCATTGAAAAAAGAGACAAAGAGGTGGAGATCTTTTTATAGTTGATGTTGATAAGTTCTGGACATCAAAGGTAAACATGATTGATCTCTCACCCAATATGAAAAGCTCTTCTAACATCTATTTTGTTTTCTTTTTTTGTTTTCAAGATCTGCCATACTTGTAGTACAAACAACCTCACCAAAAGATTTTTAAATTTCAACAGTATCTGCGCTTGCCAAAGTTGTGAAATGGTTTGGAACAGAGATGTGGATACATCAAAGAATATCTATAGAATTGTATGAGAGATTAAAGGGTTGCCCACCGATCAGTTCTTTTCTGTTGAGATGAATGTATTTATATTCATATTATACCATATTGCCACATCGAAGGTGGTTTCCTATGGGATTCAGATATTTACAGGTAAATCTACATCTTTATTTGTTTAAAAACTAACATGAATACATCTTAATTTATTTTTGCTCCTTTTTAAATCGATGTCATTTCTAAACAAGTATAGTTCGACTATTTCCTTTTATATCCTAATGATCTCCTGGTGTGTAGCAAACTTAGGAGCACTACCCAGGGAGAATTAACTTGTTTACACACCATGTCTAATACTACCAATGAGCACCATTGCAATGTCATTACTCTTTCTCCAGCCAATAAACATGACTCACCAGTAGCTGTTGGCAAATTAAGAGTAAGACTTTGGTTGAATCCAATTCCCATATATTCTTGTGGGCTGCTTTATTAAACTAGTTTACGCATAGATACGTATACTTGACTGTTTTCTCAATGTACCTATTCAACGACCCTATGTTGTTATCACTCTTGGAGGTAATATAAGACACGTACACACACACACACACAATGCAATACGCTATGATAGAGATCCATACACTCATTAGACTAAATAACAGAGCAGAAATACACTACCTCTGTATCAGAGTATGAACACGGACAGTGGCATGAAACTTTTGAATTATTTGTGAGCTTTCATACTCAATTATTTGGCACAATTCAGCTAGATCTATTCGACAGTTATACGCTTTTACCCAATCGACATATAGGAAGGAGTGAGATGCGTCTACGCTTATTTGAAGGGATGCCACAGGTTTTCACAAGCTACTATGAAATATGGGAGAAGAAACTATCTGCTGGAGCCAGTTCAAGTGTAGGACAGAGGAAAACCATGGCAATCAATGTAGGTGCTATTCAGGCTGAGATAGCATACTGTTACCAGTCTGAACATTCCACTATGGATACTACGTTCTCGGAGATAAAGTCACTGTCAGATAAAGAGAGTCTTTTACAGCTGTCTAATCTGACATCAGATGTGCAACAGCCAGTAGCATCTAAGAGTTCAAATAGACTATTGACAGAAGAGCAGCTGGCAATAGAGTTTAAAAGACATTTGAAGTTTCAAAAGGAACGCAGAAAGGATAGTATCAGGTTTTGCAAATATGAGGAGGAAAATAAGATATTGGATGAATCATTGGATTATCCAGATGACAGTAGTTCAGAGTATGAGGAATACGATGAAGATGAAGATAAACAGGCAAGCATAGCATTGAATCGACGCTTAAGAAAAAAGAGTAGCCTGTCTGTTTCTACAGCCAGAGTCTCCAAAGCACCTGGCTCTGTTATGTCAAGAGATATCCATACTCCAGCCAAAAAGACCTCTACATGGTTTGGAATGTTCAAGCCTGCTGTCTCTCCTTCAGCACCTATAGGGAACATTACAAAGGTGACTGAATCCCAAAGAGTGGACAGTACACAGGAAGAATCTCCTATAGGCGAAAGCAGTTTCAACACTCAATATGAAAATACAAAAGGCTATCCTTTGCTTGAAACTATAGGGGCATGGACTGTCAATAAAGAGATTAATCAGATCCTAAAAACCATTGGTAAACTCTTGGCCTCTTTTGTAAGTCTCCAACTTGCAAGTAACTTTTTTATTTTCTTAAACACATACATATAC
This sequence comes from Spinellus fusiger, assembly GCA_025094145.1. NCBI lineage: Eukaryota > Fungi > Mucoromycota > Mucoromycetes > Mucorales > Phycomycetaceae > Spinellus > Spinellus fusiger. The sequence continues at coordinate 77,455 of JALLLS010000117.1, read as the reverse complement.
ATGCAAACATACAAACATTTTCAAATGTATACATCTATTCTTTATTTAGGGTCAAGGGTTTGAATTGACAAACCTTCAAGTGCTGACTGGATTCTCAGTACTTGAAACCTTCTACGCAAATCTTCCAAGAGATAGAACTTGGAATATAGTGGAAGATCTTTCAGAGATAGAACTAGCTGCACATTTTTGGAAATTCTCTGTTGCTTCTTATGGCTGGAAAGGATTGAATTTTATTGGAAAAGGCAATGGCTATTTCACAGATGCCATGAGGAACCACTCTGATGCTCTTTCAGTGATTGAGTATTTATCGATCCCAAAGGAGGATCTATTAGCCTATGAGTTTCGATCAGCAGAAGCGTTTCGTCCAAGCTACTTTATAGTACGCGATCGCACAACTAACTCTATTGTTCTATGCATAAGGGGCACCATGGTACGTACTGTCTGTCGAGCGTTATTAATTACATTAACGAATCCATCTGTATGAACTTATGGACTTGGCAGAGTGTGTTCGACACAATGACTGACCTTGTATGTGAGTATGAGCCATGGAGAGGAGGGCTAATTCATAAAGGGATGAAGGTAAGACTATTAAGAAGTAAGCATAGTGATAGCTAAGTAGACCTTTTTCATCCTCCACTCCATGTTCATGTGTTCATAGGCTGCTGCGACATGGTTCTACCGTAATGTCGCTCCCCAGCTTATAGCGTATTCCAATACACATTACACTAGTGCGCTTTATATTGTTGGCCACAGTCTTGGAGCTGCAACTGCTGCAATTCTGACCATTATGCTAACAGATCATCTGGACGAGTTTCTTAAAGATGCACAAGGCGAATTTAGTTTAAGATGCTTTGGTTATGCACCTGCATGTGGTCTCAGCTTGAATCTAGCTGAAAAATACAAGGTAAAGGCTTCATGGCGATACCATAAGGATGCACACAAAGCTTTCTTTTTCTTCTTTCTTTTTCTTCTTTCTTTTCCTTACTGTATGTCTATATTCAACTAGGATTATATACAATCCTTTGTATTTGCAGATGACGTTGTTAGTAAACTCAGCTATGGCTCTATGATGGATGTGAAAGAGCTCATCATAGCTAGTTCAGAAGCTGCCAAAGGGCTTGGAGTAGGAGGAGTCCTTTGGAGTGGAAATGTCGAGGATGAGAAATGGAAATATGCCTTTGAGAGAATTTCCGAGTGCCGTGAAAGATGTTTAGATTCTATGGCTAACCCACGCGTATGTATTACTATTTAGAATCTTTTTTTTTGTCTTTGAACAAGGCTATATGTCAATGAAGAATATAGTGCACTACTAATTTACCTTTATAGCTCTACATTGCTGGCCAGGTTTATCAGTTTTGGCTGGTCAGGACATAGACTAGCCTTTCTTTTTTTTTTCGTTTTTTTTCTTTTAGTAATGTTTGGACTCTCTAATACATATTGTTTTTGTAGGATCCAACACCAAGTAATGATACTAGAATCGTAATAGAAAGAACAGATGCCGAACGAGTCTCTAAAGAAATCATTGTTCGCAAATCCATTCTTCTTGACCATCTACCAACTAATTTCGATATTGCATTTCGAAGAGCACGAGAAGCTTTAATGATAGAAACAAGTAGCTATTATCATAAAGACACTTTGAAGCCAGAAGGTATACTTGATGACCTGGGTTCAGAGAATGCTTTGCCTGCAAAAGTCGATTGTTCAGAGGATTCCCAATGCAAGACTACAGAGCCATTGGAAAGGGAGTCTCCGACAATGGCAAGCAATGCAATATGGCAGGCCCTAGCAAACCTCAGCCTTAAGAACACTTCTCAATACAGCAGTAGTGATAAAAGTTTAGTGTAGATTTTTTTCTTTTTTCTTTATATTTATATAAAATGATGAAGTAAAAGCAATTTCTTTTTTCTTTTCTTTTTTTTTAATAAAAAAAAACCCCAGTTCTCGTCTTTTTAGTTTCATACTTTATTCTTGTATTGTTATAAATTGATATATTCCTCAGACATAAATTTGAAACTTTCAAAAACATAGAGAAGAGCGTTTATAATACAAAGTAGTGGCTTTATTTTAATATTATCTAATAACCACCGTGCCATTCTTTGGCATTAACAGCAGCCTTGAATCTCCATCTTATTTCAGTATCGGGACAGCCTTCAACTTTTGATTGACAGAATTCAAAAGGCTCTAAAATAGAGGACACTTGGAGTATTCCCAACAGATTGTCTATTGGAAGAGTCAGGACAGACAGTCTGTTGGGGATGCTCTTATAGATTCGATAAGAATCCTTCTACATGTCAGGGATCAGAGCCATGCTATGCCTTGTCTAAACACTTTAGGGCCATGTCACAGATCAAGCCAATAATTACCACGTCTGACTATCTTATAGTTCCAATTCTTTCTTTTGGTCACTTTATATATCTTACATAATAACTGTTTAGGTGTACAGACTAAAAATGTTTAGAAACTACGACTGATACTACAATTGATGCTGCTTTTGGAGATCGTCTTTGCCATTGTGTTTGGAGTAGAGATGGGGTGGCTGCCTTGAGCTTTCGACATAGTCTTTATGGTTTACATAAGAATCAGAAAAGACCAGAACAGTTTTTACGTTCAAACAACACATCTGCTTCCGCAGGTTCGAAAAGAAAAGAAACACTTCTTTGGCTGTCATTAGTCGATCTACCAAAAGAAAGAAGTAATTCTTCTGTAGTGTTATCGCTGTACTGTACAAAGTAAAGTGTGTAGTAAAAATTATATTACTTTTTACTACACACTTTAAAGATATAGCCTCTCTTATTGACACGTTAACAATAACAGTGCATGTTAAATGGTGTTATACAAATGTCAAACACATTCTATCTTTGTAGTCTTCAACATTTTACCTGTATTTGCTCTTTTTTGTTTTGTTTTGTTTTGTTTTGTTTTTAAGGAATCTATCTATAGTATGCCTTGGATATTATTTAATGCAAAGTTGAGACTCAAATCAAGAGTTTGAGGAGAAGGTCAAGAGAAATTGATATTCAAGTCTAAATGTCCCATAAGAAAATAGAATAGAATAGAATAGAATAGAAATAAAAGAATAAAATAGAATAAAATAAAGAATGTTTACAGGTATTGTCTCAAATCGCTTGAAGCAATGTTCAACTCGGGAGATTGTGAGTTCAATGCACGTACGAGCTCTATCAGCTGAGCACGTGTTGCGTCTGTCAATTGATCCTCATCCGCCAATACACTTGCGAACAAAGGCAAGATTTGAGCAAGATGAGCAAAGATCTAAAAGAAAAATCAAGATGAGGATATGATACACTCTTATGATGATAACAACACCAACAACAACAACAACAAAAGGAACACTTACAAATGCATTGTTGGCACGGAAAAGATGGAACAAGCACTCAAACACAGGCACATTTTCAGCATAATCAGCCTTGAGAGGAAGTGCACCCAAGAACACAGGCAGAACATGGTCAAGAGGTACGGCTTCAGGATGAGCGACAATAAGACGAGCCACAGCGCCAGTAGCATTGTCTGTTGTGTTACGAAGTGTTTGGTTCTGGAACAAGGGATGCAAAACAGTCAACATGGCAGCGTATTGTCTATCCACCGCCATACATATAGATTAGCCAACAAGAATCACTTTTTTCATCATCTTCTAAATACACAAAGAAGAGCCAATTCCTTCTTCAATTGACTTACGCGCTAAGATCAATTTGAGTGTTGACGGTCAAAACACCCAAAGCAAAGGCAGCATTGCTTCGGACAGTCTGGTCATCATCACCACATCCTTTGATGAACATTTGCAATAATCGCTCAGTGTGGGGAGTGACTGCACGCTTCACACCAGTAATACATTCACCAAGACAACCAATGGCCATGGAGCGCTCAGTAGAAGACTTTGTCTTTTTCTAAGCAGAGATCAAAAAGAATGAGGAACTCCGTTCTTTACAGCCACAGTTGAAAGTACAGTGGATGTCTCTACTTACGTAGTATTTGGCAATAAGAGGCAAGAAGACATCAAAGTAGGATGAGAATCCCTCTCCCACCACCTCACATAATGCAGCTACAAGATCAGCAGCAGCGCCAATGAGAAGAGATTCTGATTGAGCTTCTTCATCTTCATCAACGAAATCCTCATCATCAAAGTTCTGTTGGCAGAGAGAACGCTTCTCAAAGATCTCAAGCAAGTTGCGAGTAATGTCCTCAAGGCCTAAATGTACATGTACATAGAGATGCATAATACCACTGTCAGTAAAGTGTCATCCAACCTGCCTGCACAACAAACAAATAAACTTACAATCTGCAATAACACAAGGACCCATGAGCTTCACAGCCTGGACAAGTTCTTGACAGATCTGGAGCACCACCATTTTATCCTGTTCGTCCTTCCACAAAAGCAACACAGTAGGAACAACACTGGTAATCATATGCTGAACATTCTCATGCACAGTGTAAGACAGAGGCAGACCAGCAGTCCAGTCGGAAGGAGAAGAAATCACGTAAAAGGTACGGGCAAATGAGAACAAACTACCCACAACAGCCTTACGCACCCCCTCAAACATATGAAAGGACAACTTGGTCAGCTCCTTCATAGAGGTTTCGACATAGGGCAAAAAGTGGGTCTTTGTGTTTTCAAAGAGTTCACCAAGAGCATCAGCAGCAAACTCCTTTTCATCAGCAATCGCAGAGTTGTAGTTGAAGGCCTCCAATTCATCCTCATCCTCCATGTCACCCTCTCCGGTGGTCAGGTCAATTTCACCGTGGGTGATGTTGTCTTCCTTTTCCTCGGCCTCACACGAGGAGATGATGTGGGGCATGATGGTGGGCAGGTAGAGAGCAAATTCCTCGCCATAGACACGCGCCAGGATGGAGAAAAAGGCATAGGAACACTCACGAAGACGAGGAGAGTCGAGCTGGAGCTGCTCAATGGCAAGGCTCATCAGGTTCTGGGTGAATGGACGGAACATCTCAGGACCCACGGCCTCGGCAATGGCAGCAGCAGCATCTGTGGCCACACCACGGAGGATCAGGGCATCGTTGCCCTCCTTGGCAGACATCAGGCGGCAGATGCGGGGCAACACCTCACCAAAGTAAGGGTGGAAGGCCTCGCTGGCAGCATGGGCAGCACTGCCAATAGCAGCCACGACGGTTGCCTTTGTCTCTGTCTGGGCGGCATTGTCAAGAAGCAACAGGAGCTTCTCCATGAGCATGGGGAGGTACTGGATAACGTCGGAACCAAGACCGTCCAAGATGGCATCAAGGGCATTGCAGGCGTGCTTGGTGACTTCGGGGTTGGTGTCGTTCATCAGGTTGAAGACAAGAGGGAGAAGGGTTTGGTGCTGGTCGGCGATCTCAGAGGGAAGTTCCTCAGCCAGACAGCCAAGGGCCATGCAAGCAGCACGACGCACGGTGATCTCGGGGTCTTGGAGACCGGTGCAGACAAGAGGAAGAAGCTCATTGAACTGGGGGCTCATGTAGTCGGCACATCCTTCAATGATCACAGCAAAGGCCATCATGGCAGCCTTTCTGAATCCAGGGTCGGGGTTCTGCATGTAAGAAAGGATCATGGGCATGATGATGGGAAACACCTGCTGAGGAGGCATGTTGGTGGAGAGTGCGTTGAGGACCTTGCAAGAGACCTAATAGGTTGAGCCAACAGACAGGCGTAAGTTTCTCCTGTTTCTGATGTCTTTCTTTTCTATCTATCTACCTACACGGGAGGGGGAATCTTCATCCACATCGTCGGGATCTTCCTCAGAGCAGATGGGCATCAGACTCTCAAGAATGGGGCCCACTAACTTCAGACTTCTGATCTTGTTTTGCTTACTGTCCTTTGTATAAGCATCCTGCTGACACAATGCTGCATGTACTTACTAGACAGCAGCCCACATAAGGAAGTTCAACGCAAGAACACGAAGAGAGTCATCCAATTCACGGTTGGATCCTACTGTCAAGAAGAAACGGATCAAATCAAACAAGTGGTTTGAAAGCAAAGGTGCATCCTATCATAACAAAACAACCATTGGCATGTGTGTAAGCAAAGAGACTCTTCTCGGGCATAAGGTCCATCTCTCTGCCCATTCCACAGGGGAGACCACTCACCAACATCAACAGGACATCAAACACCTCAAAGATTTCACTGGCATTCTCCTCATCTCCTTCATTGAGACAGTGCTCAAGGACATTGACCATGGCAGGGACCATGGCTCTGAACATTTCCTACCCACCAGCAAGAGATAAGCAAGAGGCTCACCCTCCTTTTTGATCGACTCTCAACCCACTTACAATGTTCTCCTTGTCCTCGGTATCAATGAAATCAGCCACCTTCCCAAGCACCCTTTGAATTTGTCATGGCAACCGTCATTATTAGTACACCCATAAGAGAGACAGACAGTAGAATAAAAATGAAGATGAAGAGACTACTTACAATACAGTGGTCACACGAACTGTCTTACTTTCGGCATCCACAATGGACTTTTTGAATAGATCAAAAAGAGATGTCATGTGATCCATAAAACAATCAGAAATCACTTCAAACAGAGTGTACAAGCAGTAAATGCCCACTTCACGATGAGAAGCATTGGCACTGCCACAAGACTCGTTCAAGAAGCTGAGAAGATCAGGCCACTTGTTCTCGGGCATGTCGATACGTGCCACAGAAGAGATGGCCCGAGCAGTTGAGTGACGCACAAGCTCACTGTTTGTTTTTTAATAGATAAATAAATAAATAAAAGAAAGAAAGAAAGAAAGAGATACGAGGGTGCTGTGTTAGTGATGATGTTTCAAGAGGAATCTATCTGTTTGGGAAGATGTTCTGTTGAACTTACTGCTGCTCGTTCAGAGAGATCTGCAATAGCTGGCTACGGAGCACTCCTTTGTTCTGTTCTTGGATTTCAGGCCACCACTTGACAATACGCTTGCGCAACTCAACAGCAGCAAGTTGGCGTACATGGTGGTGGGGTGAGCGCACCATGATTTCTATAAGAGCAGGCACACACTCAGAAGTAGCATAGAACTGAGTGTTTAATGTGGAGGTTGCCTGGTATACCAAGAAGAAGAAAAGGGGGTCAGAACACACACACACACACACACAGGTATTTCTACAGCAAGCAAGGGATGGGCTTACAAGACGAATGGTCTCCGAGTCTTGGGCTTGTGCCAATTTGGTCAATAATTCATCAAGACTTGCAACGAATTGCTATTGTATTGTATCATCCACGGAGTGAGTTTACTGCACTGTGGAGCAGAGTCTATTTTTTTCTTTTTTTCTTCTTCTTTTCTTTGGGAGGGAGGGATATTTCTACCTTTCTACCTTTCTTTTATGGTTTTACAGGTAAAAAATAAACAGCTCCTTCTCTTTTATTAAAGAGTTGTTTCTTAACCATCCTTGTCCCTTAAAGGTAACACGACAGCAAGGACAGAGGAGGAAGAAGAAGAAAAAAAGTGTCCTTACCTCCATATTGCCTGCACAAAAGAAGTAAAAGAGAGAGGATTGCAACTAAAAAAATTTTCTTATAGTCAAAGCAGATTTTAAATGGCGCATAACGTGGCAGGTGGTACAGGTAAAGAAGAGCCTAGCTACAGTACGCAGAGTCACACTTCCATGGCTGTTGTGTTGTTTCTTCCATAGTCACCTATCTCTCTCCTACAGCCAGTCACAGTGACTTGTACTAGAGAATAACAGTGGTGGTGGTGGTAGTAGTGGTGGTAGCAGTAACAATCACAATAGCAGCTATAACAATAACAATAGTAACAATAGCAGCTGTAACAAAAATACAAGACGAGTGGAGAGTACAAAAAAAAAAAAAGATAAACTTAGCCAACACATTCTTATTTGAAAAGGAAGAAAAAAGAACATCAAGGAAACATCCAAGCAAGCCACTTTCTTTTTATAGTCTTGGAGCCTTTCCTGGGGCCTTTTTCATAGTTTATAAGAAGCATGAACAAAGATGCCACTGTAGATGCTTATTCAGTTTGCATCTACACTTCTATTGACAAGTGAGCCATTGGGTGGGTATGTTTTGCTCATGGATCAATCATCATCACAAGAAAAGGTGTATCTTTGTGGTGTTTTTATTTTTATTTATTTTTTATTTATTTTTTATTATGGTTTAAAGAAAAGAATACCACTTGTCTACATAGACAAAGGCTTATTCCTTATCAACACATTCACACCATGAAAATGTGCACTTGGGGTGTTTCAAATGATACAGCAGATCAGCACATTCTAACGTTGTGTAAGTCTTGTTGTGAAAAGAAAGTGTTCTGGTACGACACTCTTATGCCTAAAGGTGACTGACTTAAGTTTATAAAAAATAAAAAAATAAAAAATAAAAAAGGGTCCGTCAGAGGGAGTGTGTTGATTCAATAGGAAAGGCCCTCACTAAAAGAGAAAAAAAAAAGAGGGTGACTCTTGGATTCTATTCCATTGGAGGATACAAGCCATACCCTAGTGACTGTTTTCCATACAGGAATAGCATGGTGTCCATACAGCCTACAGTGACAAGGACATCCATGCACTCCCACTCCAGTAGTTCTACCTGTGAATAGCATCTGTTTTCCCATCTCTCTTTCTACAGTCACCACCTATCACCAGCCACAACCACCAGCCAATCATAGGACAAGACACTGGTAGGTGGAGATCCACACACTACTGAGTTGGTATGACATCAGTTGTGTTTCTTGTTCATGCAACACACCCCATAGACCAATAGAAATCAAGCATCCATCCTCCGTCTATTTCTGCTGCCTCTCTTCTTTCCTGCTTATGTCAGTGCATCGCAAAGACATGCAGGTGGATAGATATAGACTGCCTTTTGTTGTTGTTGTTGTTATATTTTTGTATTTTTGTATTTTTGTATTTTTGTATTTAAAATTGAATTGTCTACTTCACGCCCTACTCTACACCTCTATTCTATAAAAGTAGGAAGCAAATAACAAGGAAGAAAAAGAAGAAAAAGAGAGATGGAGAGAAAGATGGAATCTTGGCGAATGAAATAGCAGGATCTGGGATCATTTACCATATTAGGATATTATCTCTTTGGCTGTGTGTGGGCAGGAATGATCTCTACAGCTGTCAATGATCGTCTCACTCTATAAAAGATTCGAAATAGTAATAATAAAAAATAGTAATAAAAATAGGGTTTCTGTCTGTCTGTCTTTTTTCTTGTTTCTTGTTTCTCTAATTTACCCCATACAAATTCATTTCTATTATGGTTGAAAAGTGAGTGTTCTATGTGTGTGGGTGTGTGGGTGGGTCCTTGTTGATAGTCCACCATGGACAGCATTCCTTACACATGCCATAATAATAGGAGAGTTCTCTTGCTTGGCTCTGGATTTGTGGCTGCTCCCTGTGTAGAGTACATTCTGCGTCAACCAGAGAACAGATTGACGATTGGTAAGACAACGGGAAGAGCACTGTGGGATGGGCCTACCTCCTTCCATCTCGCCCATGCCCATGATAACTCACTCCCATAGGCACCTACTGCAGCCAGTAGACGATTGGAGAATGCACAGGCATTGGCCCTACAGTTCACTAAGAATGTTACTGCCGTGTCGTGTGATATCAACAATGAGCAGGCCATTGAGGAGTTGGTAGCCCAACACGATGTAGTGATCAGGTAGGCTGTTCTGTACAGACATCACCAAAAGAAGAAAGAGGGGACACATCTCATCCATTGTGCTGTAGTTTGATTCCTTATATTCACCATACCAAGGTGATCCGTGCTGCCATCAAGTATAAGAAGCACGTTGTAACTACCTCCTATGTATCTCCTGCCATGATGGAGTATGACCAAGCGTAAGTGATCTTTCCTGTTGATCCGCCTACTGGTGCTAATGGCCATCGGTCTCTCTCTCTCTCTCTGTTGTATTGAATAGGGCCAAGGATGCTGGTATTGTTGTTATGAATGAGATTGGTCTTGATCCTGGCATTGATCACTTGTACGCTGTCCGTACCATTGATGAAGTCCATAAAGAAGGAGGCAAGGTAATGTACCTTACTAAAGCATACCAATGGATAGACATGGACTCTTTTTTTCTTTTTCTTTTAATAATACAAAACAACGTCCATTGCTTTGCTCTGTGTTTAGTTGCTTGAGTTTATTTCTTACTGTGGTGGTCTTCCTGCTCCTGAAGATTCCAACAATCCCTTTGGCTACAAGTTCTCATGGTCTGCGCGTGGTGTTCTGTTGGCTCTTAAAAACACAGCCAAATACCTTGAGAATGGAAAGGTAAGGGTGCATCTATCTAGTGATCTATCTATCTATCTATCTATTCTACTTATCTACCTACCTACCTACCTACTTACTTACCTACCTACCTACTTACCTACCTACTTACCTACCTATCTATTCTATACTAACTCCCTTTATTGTTCTCATTAGATTGTTCAAGTCAGCGGCACAGCTCTTATGGACTCTGCCAAACTCCTCAACACTGGCTACCCTGGCTATGCCTTTGTTGGCTATGGTAACCGTGACTCCACTCTCTACGACACACGCTATGCTATTCCTGAAGCCACCACCATCATCCGTGGCACCATCCGCTATGACGGATTCCCTCAATTTGTCAAGGCCCTTGTTCTTCTTGGCTTCCTGGAGGAGGAGGAACAACCCTACCTGGCTGTCTCTGCTGCTGATATCACCTGGAGAGATGTCCTTGCCAACGTCACAGGGGCCTCGGATACATCTGAACAGACCCTGACAGATGCCATTATCGCCAAGTGTGCATTGGAAAACAACCCCCGCAAGTCCCATATTCTTGATGGCATGAAGTGGGTGGGCTTCTTTTCCTCTACAAAGGTCCACCGTCGTGGCAATTTACTCGACACCTTTTGTGCTACTCTTGAAGAGAAGATGCAGTACGAGGAAGGAGAGCGTGACTTAGTCTTTTTGCAGCATCGGTTTGAAATTGAGTTGAAGGATGGATCAAGACAGACACGCACGTCGACTCTTGTGGAGTACGGCACACCGGGTGGGTTCAGTGCCATGGCCAAAACAGTGGGTGTGCCCTGTGGTATTGCTGTTCAGCTTATTCTTGAGGGCAAATTAAAGACAACGGGTGTTCTTGCTCCCACCACAGCAGAAATCAATGACCCTATCATAGAGAGAATAGAGCAGGAGGGCATTGGTATGGTGGAGGTTGTCTTGTAATAATAGCAGTAATAATAAAGAATCCAGAGCAAGTGGGATTGGATAAATAATTATCCTCTTCTCTTTGGCCTCTTCCCATTTTCATTGGAGCCGTTGTTTGGCCCATCCCCACCCCCTGTCACTGAGAAGCCAAGTTGTGACAGGGCAAAATTTTCAATTTCCATTCACTTAATATTTTCGCTGTTTGTGTGGTGAAGTCTTTTTTTTTTTCCCTTTCTTTTGTTTATTTACCTTTTTCTTCTTCAAAAGATGTTCTTGTCTCGCACAGCTTCCACTGCTCTCAAGGCTAGTGCTTGGTCTTCTGTCAAGGTAATGCCTTCTTCTCCTGGACTGTCTATTTTCCTGGTGTAATAACAACAAGAGATAGGTCCATGCTCGTGCCATTACCACAGCTACACCTAGTATTACTCAGGCCTTTAGTGCTGACAAGAACGCCAATGTAAGCACCAGAACTCACTGAATGAGTATGGATAAAAGAGAAAGAAACGGAAAGGAAAAGGGAGAGTTGTATCTACACAAGGCACAGACCCAACCCTCTCTCTCTCTTTCTCTTTCTCTTTATACACCCAACACACTCCTATTCACTCTGCTAACACCCTCCTCTCCTCTTTTCACAAGGGTAACTACTTGGTCACCATGATCCCCGGTGACGGCATTGGCCCTGAAATCTCCCAGTCTGTCAAGAAGATCTTTGCTGCTGCCAAGACACCCATTGAATGGGAGGAGGTCGATGTCACACCCGTGTTTGAGAATGGAAAGACCGTCATCCCTGCCGAGGCCATCCGCAGTATCCGTGCCAGCACTGTGGCTCTCAAGGGTCCTCTTGCCACTCCCATTGGCAAAGGCCACGTCTCCCTCAACTTGACCCTCCGTCGCACCTTTAACTTGTACGCCAATGTACGTCCTTGCCGCTCTGTTGTGGGCTTCAAGACACCCTACGATGATGTCAACACTGTGCTGATCCGTGAAAACACCGAGGGTGAATACTCTGGTATTGAGCATGAAGTGGTCGATGGTGTTGTGCAGTCCATCAAGCTGATCACCAAGGATGCCTCTGAGCGTGTGGCTCGTTATGCCTTTACCTATGCTCAGGCTATTGGTCGTGACCGTGTGACTGCTGTCCACAAGGCCAACATTATGTAAGTGGAGTAGAGAAAGAGTGAAAAAAATAGAAAAAGAACAATGACTGATGCACACTGTTATTGCGGGGTCCATAGGAAGTTGGGTGACGGTCTTTTCTTGGATGTCTGCCGTCAAGTCTCCAAGGACTTCCCTGACATCAAGTTCAATGATGTCTTGCTGGATCGTGTCTGTCTCAACGTAAGTGGCTTCATGTGCAAGGGACAAGGCAGTTGTTTATGTCTCTTTTTTTCTTGGGGGAAATGCCTTAGATCACCTCTGATCCCTCTTTGTACGCTGACACTGTCATGGTCATGCCCAACTTGTACGGTGATATTCTTTCTGATATGTGTGCTGGTTTGATCGGTGGTCTTGGTTTGACTCCCTCTGGTAACATTGGTCGTGATGCCTCCATCTTTGAGGCTGTCCACGGCACTGCCCCCGACATTGCTGTAAGTCTATACAAGGGGATGCATGTGGATCCATAAGGAAAACTAACCCACTCTTCTCTCTCTCTCTCTCTTTGTGTGTGTGTGTATTATGGACTTTTAGGGCAAAGACTTGGCCAACCCCACTGCCCTCCTTCTCTCTGGTATCATGATGTTGAAGCACATGCGCTTGAACACACAGGCCAACAACATTGAACAGGCTGTCTTCAAGACCATTGCTGAGAGCAAGTTTCTTACTGCTGACTTGGGTGGCCGTGCTACCAATTCCGAGTACACCAATGCTGTGATTCAAGTAAGTCTCCATGGTGTCGAATAGATGTCTATCGATAGAAACCCTTCTTTCTTTTTTTAACCTGTGTATTTCTATAGAACTTGAAGGTCTAGGTCGATTGCAGTGCATTTGGACTTGATTGTCTTTCTTTTTAGGCCACTTGTTTTTGTAAACACACCTTGAATGATTGAAAAAAAAGAGTAGAAGAAAGAAAGAAAAAAGATGCCTTTATCGTGTAAATATAACCTAAAGGGCAATGAATACAACATATACGATGTGGGTAATAATAATGACTATAGAACCGTTGTTTAGAAGTGGGCGTGTAACAGTAGGGTTCTTCTCTGAGCACTCTACAACATTCCAAGTTGTAGATGAGAATTAAGAGTCTTGTAAAAAAAAAGGGGGAATCCATTAAGGGTTCATTTGGGATTCTTTGTGTGGATCTGTAGTCCATCAGTCAGTCACTGAGACACAGAAACAGCAAACTTACATAGCACAGTCTATTGAATCCCTTTCATAGTCATTGGCCTGATGTCTTATGCGGTAGATAAGGAATCCTTTGCTACTGCTTCTATTGAGTGATAAGAATAAGCATGAGAATAAATGAGATGTTGGACAAAAACATCTTGACTGTCGGTAGGATTCAATTAGAATATTCCCTTTCCTTGAGATACTTAGTCAATACATCCAATGACATGTAGCTGAATAGAACATTACATTAAGAATACATAGTAAAAAAAAGAAGTGTTCTAATGATAAGTATGAACTATGGGCTACATGCAAACTGTTCTTCTCATTCATTAAGAAAATATTTTGGACCTATTTGCATTCTTTCTTATTTACTTTACAGAAAAGAGGGTTCGTTATTTTTCTATTTATTATTTTTACTTGGTGTTCTGTATAAAATACCAAATAACAGATAGAAAGATCAAAGGCACCCTCATCCACTCATCCACTTTTTTCCTTGCTATTTTCCACTTTTGCTCGGCTCTTATTGAACCTATTTCTCTCACTGTTTATCTTCTTTATTGGTTATTTCCTTTCTTTCTTTCTTTCTTCTTGTACCCGCTTCCCTCCCTTTTCTACATCAGTCTTTAAAGTAAGATGTTTGACATTTAGATAAGGTGAGAGAATAACCAAGTACTTTTAGAACAAGTATACTTTGGCTCAATCGTCTGACTTGACATTCCAAGCGTCAGCCCTATTATGTATTCAGTGTAGGGTATGATTCTATTCAACTAAAGAAAAGTAAATGTGTGTTGTTGTTTTAATAATAATAATAATAATGAAAAGAAACACTAACACTTTATACAGGTTCTCTATCCAAAGTGAATGTAACTATGGAGAGGAAGAGTATGAATAATATATCCCGCCTACTATTATTATCCTATAATTCAGATAAAAAGATATGTCCAATTGATAACTAACCGATACCTCCATCTGTACTGGGAATAAAAGAGAAAGACGCTTTGTAAATGTATAGGAAGCCATTGATCATCACAAAAGACATACACATTCATTCAACTGTGGTGGATTTCTCTTTTCTTCATTCATAAAGGAGGGTGCTTTAAGACCAAGAGCACCAAAAATCATCTGTTTTGCTGTAATACTTGTTGTTATTCGACGCAAAGGCCTTTCGATCTGTAGTTTCTCAATTTATGGCATCTCATTCTGTAATTCTTCACTCTGTGGCTGTTCAAGTGTAGCCTGTATGGATGAGATTTGGATAGTGTCAGGGCTATAGAATCCATAATCTGCCATTTGGTCATATCACAATATCTCCACTTTCTGTTGGGTATCTATCATTATTTGAACAGTTACAATGACTTTTGTGTAAATGACTCTATCCACAACAGCCTTTTGATCTGTTTTGAATAGGCTTCACTCAAGAGGTGATTGGTTATGTAATTAAGATTAATATGTTCAAGTAAGTGTGTATAATATCTAGCTGATCCAGACATCCTAAAATAGTATTAGCCAATGAAAAGGGTATATTGGCCATTCTTAAAAAGTGATTTTTCAGTAATTATATAAAAAAGATATAAAAAAGATATAAAAAAGATATAAAAATATAGGTATACAAAGAGAGATGTGCGTTGATCCTTTATTTTCAAGTACTTGTGATGGAAATAGTCTCCCTTGTTATCTATAGGAACAATAAGAAATGTAACTTGTAAAGTTTATTTGTACATAGACTCTTCTCTCTACTCTCTCTCTCCCCCCCCCTTTTTTTTTGTTCTGTTTTTATGATAAGAAATGAGCGGTAAAATAGAATCTAAAATAGGTATTTTTTGTCAGCTTCTGTCTTGATCCTGTTATTTCTTTAGTCGTAAGCTTTCTTCTTCTATAGTTAGATTGTGTGTGTCTGTACTGTATTATTTAACAGTGGTATTCCATCTCAATTTACTAATTATATCTTGTCTAAGCTGCCAAAAATCTTATTGCAATGCGTGTTACTATCCCTTTTGTTATTATTGTTATTGTTACTGTTGCTATTGTTGTTACCATTATTGCCATGGTCCATCCTTCACCTAAAATGAGTCATCCTAATTGTATGAATTATCGTCACAGAAGCGAATGGTTTTTCATTTCTATTGAATCTAGACTAGATTCTACCGGGCTAAAATGAACGAGTCAATGACTATATCTTATCGTTTTATATCTATACAACAGTCTAAAGGAGATCCGACAAGACAAGACAAGAATGGTACTTTCTTCTTCATCATCATCTTCTACTTATTGTTTCCTTGAGGATGTTAGGTAGTGAGAACATTGAAGTGGCTATAAACTATGAAGCAATGGATTGCTCTACGTGCTGTTTTATCATGTCATCTGCATTGAGCACACTGACGGTTACTCAGGTGGATGTAGTATCTATTTCCTATCCAAGAAATACAGACTATGAAAAATATAACATAAATAAACATAGATAAACATAAATAAACATAAACAACTATAACTATAGCTATAAATGTAGCTATAAATATAAATATTAATATAAAGTAATTTCCAGCACAGACATACGCTTTGACTTAGGTATCTAAGAATACACATTGACTTTTGACTTGAGTATAGCCTCTTTATTCCTTCTCTTCTCCGTCTGAATGAAATGTTTCAAGCGTGTTTTATATATTAATTTATTATTCATAATGATAGATCTCCAAAATGGACTATGAATGAAATAGGAATCCAATGCTAAAACGCCCTCTTACAGTGTATGCTAAACTATACCTTGTACTCCAACAGATCTGAACAAGTGCTCCCTTTTGTTGCTGATTTGGTTCAGAGACAGAAAGAAGAACCTGATCCATAGATCAGCACAGATAGACATACACACACACATTGATGGAGGAAGAAGGGATGGAAGAGGGTCTGGTGTCTGTTGTGTTGGGTGCTGATTTCATATAGAGCAAGTGTGACCATGGACATGTATTACCACAAGAAAGATGAACTGCACTATAAAAACTCAACAGCAACTTTGATTGTTCCTGCACTTATCGTGTCTATCTATTGAACTATCGACATTGTGCAAGTGTATCGAGTCAATAAAGGATTCGAGTGACACAACAATAAGCGTAGTGGAGCAGTAAGAACGTTTATTTATTCTAAATCTTCTTCCTTCCCATGAGAATGCCACTACTTTGTTGGCTAGCAGAACGTGAGTGCATTAGACTGCACGGAAGAATAAGGTGCATTTTACCTTTTACCTTTTACCTTTTACCTTTTACCTTTTTATTCTGTTGTGGTGGCTGTGGAGTGACTGATCCTTGTGCACAATAAAGACACTACGGCATTGTGAAAGCACCAGGGAATGGATTCTCATCTCTTCACAGTAGAGTCCATGGAATGGCGTTGGCTGTAGTTATGCCTATTTAGGATTCACTTTCCCCCATCCACTATTCTATGAATAAAGTATTACTTAATGTGTAAAGAATAGATGGAGTGTATAAGGCAGTCTAGAAAAGGCAATTCCTCTCTACTGTACTTTATTGATACTAATAAAAGAAATACAATGGCACCTTCTTCTTTTAGAAATAGACACTATTTTCTCTGAGATCATAACACTCTTTAGGTGAAGTGAATGGGTGTGTTGACATGTAGACTCTTCCTAGTGGCCGCTTTCTCCTCTTTACTGCTCTAAACACATACCTATACACTCTCCTCTTCTTTGTTGAAGAGGAACAAGTGTGTATAGTTCACCTGCACTGCCCTGCATAAACAGAGAAAGAGAAAGGCGGTTTATTATTATTATTATTTCTTGTTTTTTGTAGTCTTTTTCTTCATCTTTAACTTGTTATTGTCATCTTTGGAGGCACGTGCACCTTCTCTCTGGGTAGCAGCAGCCACTGGCTTTCCACGCTGAGGACGTCCATTGGCACGGGTAGGTCGTCCATTACCGCGTGCAGAACGTGTGGGTTTTCGTGGTGCAGGAGCAATGCCACCCTCTGATACTGACACTTTACAGCGCTGGATGCGAAGGAGTTTCTTTCCTTTGAACTTTTGGTCTTCCAAAGACAGGGCAGAATCCACAGAGATACGTTCCTAGAGTGACAGTGAGCTTCTACTACTGACCTACTTATTCTTGTACTTACTGCGAATTGAACATAGCCAAATCCCTTGCCAACATTAGTGGCTGAGTCTCTGATAATACGCACACTCTCTATTTGGCCACACTCCTTGAAGAATGTCCACAACTCTTCTTCCTGTGCATCAAAGGGGAGAGACCCAATAAACACAGAACGCTTACGGTCGAATTGCTGTTGATGGGAGGAATAAGGACATGCTCTTCTTTTTATGCATTTACCTTTGAGCCAGAAGCACTGTCGACACGCAAGTGCTTATCAAAAAGAAGAGTGCCGTTGAGGGAAAGACCCTTGACGGCTTCTTCTTTTGTAGCATACACAACATATGCATTGACTGTTTCACGGTCACTGTGCACTCTCTTTGTGATGAAGGCTGCTTTACGAGGCATGGGTTCAGCAAATGCCTAGACATAGGGAGGCCATCAGAGGAAGGGACTGCCTTTTTCTCTCTCTCTCTCTTACCACTGATCTGAAGCGGATGGATTCTACATTACCACACGTAGCAAATCTAGCCTTGAGTTCCTTGTAATCCACCTATAGATGCACCTGTTTGTGAGCCATGGAAAAAGAAACAGAGCCAACCCTACCCTCTGATCCCAATCTCAATTACCTTTTCAATGCATTGGACAGGCACATTACCAACAAACAATGTACGCTGTTCTTTTATCTTTTTCTCTTCTTCTGTCTCGGGTGCCTTTTTTTCTTTCTTCTTGGTAGGTGACTGTAAAGAGGAGTCTGCCTTTCTCTATTCAACCCCACCCTCATACCCTGGTTAGTTTATTATGTTGTTTGCTGTTGCTTGCTGTTGCTTGTGTTGCTTGTGTTGCTGTAGTGGTAAAGACTTGCCTTGTGTTGGAGAGGTGCCAGTGCTGTCAGTGCACGTGCTTTGTTTGCTGCCTCTACTGCCTTGAGTGCCAACTGCTTGTCTTGCTTCTTCTTTGACAGGACTTTCTTTTCTACTTTGGTGGTGGTGGTGGGTGCTCTGATAAAGGGGGTGGGTACTTTGACTATCTGACTGGGACCTGCCTACAAGCCATAAGAAGTGTCATGGTAATGTGAGTAAAACAAACAAACAAACAGATAACAGCCACCATGGTTCGTTGGTGCATTAACAAGAGAAAGAAAAGAGAATAGACACTTGTCCTCTCAACACAGAACAACAACACTCACACTCTTTTGAAACAGATCCTCAAGCTTAGCGTCATGGTGTGTGCTTAATAGTGTAGCAAGAGAACCAGGTGTATACACTGCCATGTCAAAGTACTTTTTCAAAATGGTATGTCCACTGCACTGCACTGTACTCTTTTCTTTTTCTTTTTCCTTTCCTCGGCAGAAAGTGTGACTTGTCATTTAAGCAAGAAAGAGAAAAATACCTTGTAGATAACAAAGAGTAGTTACTCTGACCAATCAAAGTCAATAAAAGCATAGAAAACACTTTTTTGTGGACAGATAAAGCATGTACTGAGAGATCTCTCATTGAACAAATAGACTTTTTCTCTTTCTTTTTCTTTTTTTTTCTCTTTTTTTCTCTTTCTCATTTTTAAGAGAGACAGATGTGACTGGTGTGGAGTGGAGTGGCAGGGGATCCTTTCCGGTGGAGATGTCTCCAATGCACTCTAGAGAGTCTCCTTCTTCCTTCTTCTCTATGGATACCATTGGCCAGAATAGCTACTTTTTATCTATCTACTCTCCTCCAATCACCTCATTTGTGACGGTTCTATTAAAGAGAAAACTCTTTTTTTGTTGATTGTCACGTGTTATATGAGTGGCTTTGTTCCCTTACCTATTGATTTTATTCAAATCCAGCACTTCCCTGGATGGCCAATGACACTCATTTCAACACCCTTCTTTGTCTGCAGACACCACCTCTATTGTGTTCTAAAAAGGTTTTTTTCTTTACGGCGGGATTTCAATATAACGTGTTGGACGGAGAGTGAAAAAAGGGAAAGAGAAAGAGAAAGAGAGAGGAGTCATTTTTTATGGGGGGTGCTTGTGTAAGATAGATAGTCTGTAGGCCAGTTGTTTTCTTATATCTCTTACTTGAGAGATCTCTTCTTATCTTCTTTATAAAAGGTCAAGGCTATGTTGATGAAGGAAGAGAACGTCATTCCAGTAACAAAGAAGATCTTTTTTCTACTATCTATTGGAGCCACAAGAAGACTGTCTTTTTTTTTTTTTTCTTTTTTTGCTTTATTATAGATGTGTCTGTACTGTGTTATTTCTAATAGGGCCCATTTGAACCTGTCTATTTCTCTTCCAATGACACTTCACTCTGTCATGCGGGCCAATAAAGCCAAAATGCCCTCGGACTTGTTTCTTTCCCTTTTCATTCCCTTTCTTCCTCTTCTTCCTCTTCTTCCTCTTCTTCCCCTTTCTCCCTTTCCCTTTCCCTCTCTCTTTCCCTCTCTCTTTCTCTCTCTTTTTACTATCCTTAAAAATCAATGACACAAATTGCCTTGACTGATAAACGAGGCTCTTCTCCACAGGCACTGCGATCTGTGAAAGTAGGTCGTCATTAAAAGTATGTGGGTCTGTCTAACAGTGTGCTTGTATTTTGTATTGCATATTGTATTGCATATTGTATTGCATATTTTATACTGCACCACCATCACCACTACTATTGTTACTGTTATTATCACCACCACCACCACCACTATTGTTACTGCTATTATCACCACCACCACCACCACTATCACCACCAGTCCATGACTAGCATGCACAAGTCCAAGTCCGAACCTAGTTGTGCCAGTCGAGGAGCCCATGTGTTTGCCATGACTGTGGCTCAGGCTCATCCCAAAAGAAAGTCCACTGGTCATCTCAGACGCACTCATTCTTTTACCCATTCTGGCAAATCGACCGACACTCCCAAAGTAGAGCAAATAATAAACATAATAACATGGACAGAACATGAAAAAATAACTCATCTGTTCTCTTGTTGCTAGGGTATTTGGCGTCCCCCTGGTTGCTATGAGATTCCAGATATATTAGGAAATGCCTATCTCAAACCAAGTCCACCTGCTGTTCTTAGTCTACGCCCCACTGACCCTACCAAACAAGTGACCAAAGTAAATTTACGATTTCTATTTCTATTTCTATTTATGATTTCTGTTTCTGTTTCTGTTTATGATTTCTATTTGCGATAAGTGGTGAGAAAGAGGGACCACTTATGAGTGCTTCATACTGCTGATAACCACTTATTACCCCTAATAACCACTTATTACCACTTATTACCACTGATTACCCCTAACAACCCTAACAACCCCTAACAACCACTCACGGATCACCTCTCTTCATTAGAAGCCTTGGTACCCTCCCAGTCCCCACTACCAAGCACCCCAACTCCCCCCTCTTGTCAAAGCAGTCAACACATTCCAAGTGAAAATGAGCAAAGTGCTTCCCCATGTGACCATTCGAACGTCCGACCCACAGGCACGCTATACCGACTTTAAGGAAATCGGCACGGGTGTCAATGGAGCAGTCGTCAAGGCTGCTCTCCGTAGAAAGCCCACAGCACAATTGGCCATCAAGCGGTGCAAACTCGACCCTGACCAGGAATACCGTGCTGCCATTCTACGTGAGCTGCGTATTATGTCCAGCGGCCATCCCAATCTGATCAAGCTGAGAGAGGTGACCCTGTGCCGAGAAGATGTGTGGATCTGCATGGATCTGATGCGCTGTTCAGTGTTTGCTGTCTTGTGCCAGAGAGCCATTCCCGAGGACTTTACTGTGTTTATTGCCTGTGAGACACTCAAGGCACTGATGTTCCTGCACTCCAAGGGATTCCTGCACAGAGATGTGAAGTGTGAGAACATACTGATTGGCTGGAATGGCGAGGTGAAGCTGAGTGAGTTTTTATTCCATCTTGTTTATTATATCTATAGTCTGCTTTATTCTGCTTTTAAAGAGCAGTAGGAAAGGGAACTAACATCTTGACTGTGTAGCTGACTTTGGTCTGTCTGCACGCACGGCTCGACGCAACCGTGACCGCCTTGGCACCACCAAATGGATGGCTCCTGAAGTCATTCGCGAACAATGTTACGACGAGAAGATCGACATGTGGTCGCTAGGCATCACTGTGATTGAAATGATGGACCGTGTGCCCCCCCACTACCTTATTAAGGATGAAGAAGAACTGTTTGATGTCATTGCCACTGAGCCTAGTCCTACGTTTACCTACAGCTATCCTTCCATGTACATGCGAGGACTTGTTGCCTGGTTACTGGATGAGGATCCTATGACACGTCCCGGTGCCAAAGATGTATTGATGGAGATTGATGCTCACGTGAAGGCCAGTCTGTTGCAATGTTCAACTGCCAATGGATTGTCGCGATTCCTTCATCAAGTCCTTCCTCAGTAACCAACGCAACTCGAACAAAAACACCAAAACAAAAAACAAAAAACAAAAAACAAAAAACCAAACCAAACCAAAATGAAACAAGAAATGAGAAATGAGAAATGAGAAATGAGAAATAAGAAATGAGAAATGTCGTTATTAGATCGACTTTATTTTTTTATATTTTATATTTTATATTTTATATTTTATATTTTATATTTTATATTTTATATTTTATATTTTATATTTTATATTTTATTTTATATTTTATTTTATATTTTCTTGTTTCATTTGGTTTGGTTTTATTTTTGTTTTTATTTTTATCTCTTCTCTTCTTTTCTTGTCTTTCCGTTTATGTATACATTCCACACTTTATTTTTTATTTTTATTTTTATTCCATCTTTTTCCTTTTTCCTTTTTATATTTTCCTTTTTATATTTTCCTTTTTATATTTTTTATATTTTTCTTACTCTATCTCTTTATGCACTTCCCTCACCCTTCGTCACTTGCTATGTCTTTGCCATGTCTTGTGGCATTAATTTCCAAGACTTTTTCACCCGCCCGCCCCCTTTTTTTTTCTATGCCAATAAATCATGTTTTACACGTGTTGACTTTTGAGGGACTGAATCTTTCTCTTTCTCTTTCTCTTTCCACCTATAAAAATAGAGCTGAATGGAATGGTCAACAGGCACAGTGGCTCTGGCTCTGGTGTGTGTCTACCTTTTTGGCATTAAACTACTACGCCTGTATGCTATGGAGACAGGCAACCTGCGTCAACGTCAGCGTCCCTTGGTGCAAGTGGTGGTGCTGGGGGACATTGGACGGTCGCCCCGTATGCGCTGTCATGCTGTGTCATTGGCAGAAGCAGGGTGTCGTGTCGACCTCATTGGCCATGTAGGCACGTCTCCCTTTTTTTCTTTCTTTCTTTCTTCCTCTTCACTGCACTACACTACACTACACTACACTACACTACACTACACTACACTACACTGCAGGCTGACCTCTGTCTATTCCATGTCTGAATAGAAACCCACCCTAGCAGTCGAATCACCACCCACCGCTCCATACGCCTACGCCCCCTCCACCGACCTCCCAGCGTGCCTCCCCACCTCCCACGCCTTGTCTATGTGCTGTGGAGTCCCTTTCGTGCTCTGTGGATGGCCCTTGAGTTGCTGTGGGTGATGGGCTGGTGGACGTCTTCTCCCGACTACATTCTTGTCCAGGTATGAAAGAAGAGAGACAAACAGACAGACAGACTGTGCTAAACAATAGCATGGGCTCATGCCATAGAACCCACCTGCTATTCCTACTCTGGCCATTGCTCAATGGATAGCCACTCTCAGAGGAGCACGTCTTGTGGTGGACTGGCACAACCTCGGCCACTCTGTTCTGTCCATGGCTCTGGGACAACACAGCACCCTCGTCAAGTGGGCCGAGCGGTATGAACAGCACTATGGTCGCCATGCCTATGCCCATCTCACAGTCACCGACCGCATGAAGAAGGAGTTGGTGTCGTGGGGTGCCAGGTAGAGTCGCTCTCTCTCTCATACTCTCTCTCTTTCTCTCTCTTTTATAGATAAGTTACAAGGAGCTTACCTGTGTCTTTTTGTTTGTTTGTTTTTTTCTTTGTCCATTGGCAGTGGCTCCCTTGTGACGTTTAAAGACACGCCTCCCTACCACTTTAAGCGGCTGTCATTAAGAGAGACCCACGATGTAAGTGAGTCCAGTGTCCACAGAGAAACTGATGGATGTCTGTGCCAGTTCTTGCTGGGCTTCCGACTCCAGGACCTCCTTGAACAGCCTGGACAGTCTGCACAGACCATGGCCGAGTTCATAGGGGGTGGAGACTCCCTCACCCAGACCACAAAAACACTGATCACTGTCCACCACGGATCAGAGTACAGCGAACGCACCGACCGTCCCTTTGTCATTGTCTCCTCCACCTCTTGGACACAGGACGAGGACTTTGGACTGCTGCTGGAGGCTGTGGCACTGTACGAGGCCAGAGCCACCCCCACCAGCCCCCGTCTGCTGTTTGTAATTACAGGCAAGGGACCTCTCAAGACCATGTATGAGGAGAAAATAGCAAGGATGGTGCTTGTCAAGACACGCATTGTGACAGCATGGCTTGCGAGCCACGAGTATCCCATGCTGCTGGGGTGTGCTGATCTTGGGATTTCCCTCCACACCAGCTCCAGTGGGATGGATCTGCCCATGAAGGTGGTGGACATGTTTGGATGTGGGCTGCCGGTGTGTGCAGTGGACTTTGAATGGTAAGGCCCTGTGGAGTGGAAAAGACCATGTCCCTTTTTGTTAGTGTCGTTAGGCTGTAGTGATATTAACAAGCGTCAGTTTGAGTGAGTTGGTGACACATGGCAGGAACGGATTTGTGTTCAGCACAAGCGAGCAATTGGCACAGCAGATAACGGTACCCTTTATTTTGTATTCCCTTTATTTGTATTCCTTCTACTCCTGTCGCTGGGGGTAAGAAGCAAGTCACTGATCTGGTCCTGTAGACTGTCTTTACAGATCCAACACATCCCCTCTTGGCCATGCGAGAAACAATTGTAGCTGACTATGCTGTGTTGCGGTGGGAAAGACAATGGCGCTGTCATGTCCAGGACTTGTTTCTACACTCCGAACAGTAGTGTTCTGTCTCCTATTGGTCATCTCTGTAGTGACATTTTGGCTGTGGGTGATCAGTCGTTAGTGCAGTGAGTGTGGTTGCAGTTACAACACGGTGCAGTATAGGATAGGGTAGGAGAATGAAAGAGAGAAAGAGAGAGAAAGAGAGAAAAGGACAACAGTACTTGATGACGATGTTTGTTATTGACGATGGTATAAAAGAAAAGAAAGAAAAGATAAGAGTTGGAATCTATTTTATTATACAGTGTCAATAGAAAACTATGGATGAAGAAGAGTAGAAATACAATGTGTGTTTATGTGTGTGTGTGTGTGTGTATGTGTTTTTTCTTTTCTGGACTATCAAAGCCTATAGACTGATAACAAATAACAAATAGCAAATAGCAAATAATACTGATAACAAATATACATGGCTTATGAGGGTTGGGAAGAAACACAGAAAGAACGGTTGGAATGACGGTGGATGAGGGGTGGTGGTGCCATGTCACTGGGGGAAACACTACAAGAAGTGTGTTCATGCAGTGTCTCTTTTGAAGGCACAGGTACAGGCTGCTGGCTCATCTGTTTAAACAGTTGGAACAGACGATGCTTTTCTTCTTTTAGCATGCGCAGTCTTTCTGTAATGGCTTGCTCTGATAGAAGAGTCCCCTCTGAAAGAAGACTGGGTCCAAGGTCCAGGGCTGTTATGGTCTCCTGAAGGGGTTGTTTGGGTGCTGGCTGTGCTTCTGTGGGTGGAGAGGGCAGACCTGTGGCCATGTGGTGTCGCTTATGAACAGATCTTTGGCAGATGATGGTTCTTATGCGGTTCCAATGAGGTGGAGGCTCAAAAGTGTAGTCGATGGGTGAAGAGACCATAAGGAAGTAAGAGAATGAATAGGAATCGCATGGACTATAAATACAGGGAAGAAGAACATTCGCCAAGTTTTATCGTGACTCAAACCCTCCCATCATTCCGTCATTTTCCATTTCTTGCTAGTATATTATTATTAGTGTTATTATTATTATTAGTGTTATTATTATTATTAGTGTTATTATTATTATTAGTGTTATTATTATTATTAGTGTTATTATTATTATTAGTGTTATTATTATTATTAGTGATATTATTATCAATTATCAATTATCAATTACCATTACCATTATCAATTACCATTACCATTATTATTACCATTACCATTACCATTATTATCATTGTTCTTGGGGCATCCTGTAAGGAAATCATTTGGTAATGGATAATAAACAACAGCACAGTTGACCATTCCGTTTTCTTTCTCTCTTTCTCTCTCTTGGGAAATGGGAAGGTGCGGCCCTTGAATCAATGAATAAAGAGAGTTCTCCTCTCCATGACAACCACGGACTGCTGGGACTGCTAAAGACATACAAGCGCCCCGAGAATCTTTTTCCTTCTTCTTACTCCTTCTACACCATGACTCCACCTACGCGTGCTCATACCCTGTCTCTCTACAGACAATTTATTCGTCATGGAAAGAAGTTCCAGTCCTACAACTTCAAAGAATACACACTGAGAAGATCCCACGACGCATTTCATCTCCACAAGGCAGAAACAGACCCACACAAGATTACTGCACTATTGGAGAAGGCTGAACATGACCTTGCTGCTGTCAAACGACAGGCGGCTATCAGCACACTGTACGCTACAGGCAGTAAACTGGTCATCGAGAAATAGTCCTACTTTAACCACACATAAAAAAAAGGAGAGATAAAAGTCATCCAACCTACTCTGTCTTTTTACAAGCATTACCAATAAATCCTTATGTTTGTGTCTGTGTTTATTATTCTGTAGTGATTCCTACAGCTCCATTTTCTTCCTGAGATACACTAGCAAGCGCATCTTTAACTCTTCTCTCCCATTGTGCTATCAACACAGCAGGTGTCAAGGCATCTGAGGGAGTGTCAGGGTCAAAGTGTTCTTTGGTAAACACATGCTGCACCTGTACCTGACTCAACTCCTCCAATAACTCTTGGAGTGCTGTGACTGGCTGTTCTAGCATTACAGTGTAGAACAGAACATAGGTACTGCATAGGATGAACAATGAACAATGAAGAAAGAAAAGAAAGAAAGAAAAAAAGAAAGAAAAATACAAGTTGAGTAAAAGGGTAGTGTAGAGTCTGGTTCATGTCCATGGCTATGGATGGCTCGTGTTTCCCTTTATCTTTTCTATTTCTTTATTTTTACCTGACTCTACCTCGCAAGTGTCCTAGTGCCTTTCCTACCGCCAAACCTTCTTCATAACCACTGTCAAATCCTCTTTGCATCCATACTTCTTTCCCTTCAATAATCCCTTCTTTATAGCCTTCCTAACTCCATCAATGATCGAGTAAAAACGAGACCGTGGACCTACATTGCCGTGGTTTTGGTGAAGACGGTTCCACTCTTTCTCCGCCATCGTACGCTCATACGTGACTTCTTCTTGATCACTGCTGTCCCAAACACTGTCGCTGTCGTCCATGGAATAGAGAGGGAGAGGGAGAAGAGGGAGAATGGAATAGACTCCGCATAACAGTGACTTGGAATGGAGCACAGTCACGGTAGCCTTGTTGCTTCTTATAGGAGAGAAAGAGAAAGCAAGGGAGGTTGGAGTGGAAAATATGAATCCATCTCTCTCTCTCTCTGAATTGCTGTGTTTGAAAAAGAAAAAAGAAATGGTTTTTAAAGCTGAAGAATGCATAACAGAAAAATAGAAGAAAAAAAAAAGGGAAATTGAGCCTTAGAAATCAGAAATTGAAGATCAAATTATTGGATCAGAAAGTAGAAGAATAGAAGAATAGACCATGCTACTTGGTTATTACTCTTCTGAGTCCATTAGAGCAGTAGAATTAGTACACACACACACACACGTACATACATACAAATATACACTACGGAAGAGTCAGAATAGACTTAGTATCTACATAAATACAGCGAGTTTTACTCTCATCATCTATGCTGGCCATTGTGTTTATTTTCAGGGAACTAATTGGTAATCGTATACTAATATGTGTTCAAGAATTTATAACGTGTGAAAGATCAGACAGGTAAAGATGTGTAATCTCCAAGCACATCCAAAAAAAAATTTTTAAAGCAATTATAAAACCCACATTAAGCTATGAAAGGAAGACAGTCATTTACACACCAGGAGATTTTTCTGGCCTTTAAGCAATGATATCTCCTTCCTTTCACGAGGGTCCAAAAATTTACTCTTTTATGGAACTGTGGTTAAAATCAAAAGGTTTGCAAGTATCTCTGATATAGCCTCGGCTATAGTATGGATAGTCGACATTTTCGTCATGCATACACAGTGTTGGAGGCGCATGAGATAAAATTAGATGTAGCTAACAACACAAGGAAAACAGTGT
Source organism: Spinellus fusiger (assembly GCA_025094145.1). Taxonomy (NCBI): domain Eukaryota; kingdom Fungi; phylum Mucoromycota; class Mucoromycetes; order Mucorales; family Phycomycetaceae; genus Spinellus; species Spinellus fusiger. Next base: position 49,553 of record JALLLS010000117.1, on the reverse strand, counting down.
ATAAAAACTATACAGTCTGAACATTCAATAAAGTATCAACCTTTTTGTTAACGTTAAATATCGTTGGAACTGTTGAGAGAAGCAAGGATTGCTTAAAGAATAGTTGCCTAGTTACCCGTTGTGTTCAAATTGTGTGTTGTGTTCCTGTTCATGTACCTTTTGGAGTCCCTTAAACCAGACTCTGTGTCAAAACTCTGTTGTGTTGTCCCTGATAGAGACTGAACTACTACCAATTTATCTCTCTAGTGGTCCTGTTGATAACCCAAGTGCCCTTTATTACATGTCTAAATTATTATTTCCTTTTATGGATACCTCAACATCAGATTGTATTATAATAATATAGCTAATAATATAGTATGACTATAGCTACTGCCCAAGTGTATTATTTCATAGTAATAGAATCCACACCCTAAAGGCATTGTGTTTTATCTTTGGGAGATAGATACCACTAAAGAATATACCCTAGACAGTATTGATAGTATAGAAGACCACCTAGACTGCCTGAGACTAACCTGAGAGCCTCTACTTAATAACAATGCAGTGAGTGTCTTGTGGAATACAATGAGCTCAAGCCTAGATGAAGACACTGATTACCTTTTCATCTCTAAAACAGTCTTCGTTAGTGTCTGCAACTTCCTTCTATTGTTTCTCTTTGTTAATAATAGTACATTACTTTGCTCAGCTATGCTCATCTTGACAAGTACTTAAATATCAAATTGTATGTGCAGTGTGGGAAATAACAAAAAATAATATAAAAACAAATAATTTTCCTTCTCTATTCTAGTGATGTATTTACTATCCTTCACATGAAATTTATAAGTCAAACAATTCACACTCTATTTGCCTTGAGCCTAAAGGACAGGGTTAGAAATAATGCCTTGTTGTTATGAAACGACCAGGAACAATAGGCGTGTTTGGTAATAAAAGAGTTGTACTTGTTGTATCCAGAGTCAATACAGAGACATGTCTAATATAAGTAATACTCATCAATTGCATTAACATTGATAAGTAATCAGGGTCATGTGTGTAGACTCAACTACAAGCATATAAGTGTAACCATGGCAATTGATTAGTATATAAAGAGTTGTCTATTCCACCAAATAAAAAGCAATCTATTTTCTTGGATAAAGTTCTGTCTCTTTACAGTCTCTTTATTCTTTAGTTCAGATGAAACAGTATTTCTCAAAGTTTTATACTACAACATTCACAACCACTTATATACTTTTCAGATTATGTTAGATTAATCTAATTTATACAATAATAATGTCTCCTGGAATGTCCGGGTCAAATTCCTCTACATTATCAACATTATCATTAATCACCACTGTTAATACCAGTTACAATAATATAGCTGTTCAAGTAATTATGGATAGTGTGTCAATGAATGACTATACAGCTCTCAATATAATTGAGTTTGGTTCTATTTTATGGACAATGACCACTAGAGTTAATTCAGTGTGTCCTATAATAAATATTCTTTAAACATTGTTATGCTACAAATACTGTGGGCCTAAGGATAACACATTATGTTAAGAGAAGAATACCAACAACTGAGTTTTAATTCTGGAGTGATTTTTGTTCTGTTTCTTGTCTTTACAGCTAATTCTATACTTTTTAATTGCAAAGTCAATCATCATTGCTAGAATAGACAGATAGAGTTTGAAATAGTTCATTTACACAGCGAAAAAAGCATTTTCAAACATATTAGCCAATCATAAGAATATTGCAATTTTATTCTCAGGATATTTCCTTATATATCCCAAAAATCTCCTGATGTGTATGTTTTATTTGTATGCAAAGAATCACAATTTTGTTGAAAAAGTCATGAATTTCTTGGGATCAGATAAACATCCATATTTTTCTACGTATTATGCATATCAATAATCAAGACTATATCTTTAAAGTGAGTAGTAAAAAATATATTACTTTTTACTACTCACTTTACTTTGTACAGTACAGCGATAACTGTACAGGAAAATTAATTATTTTTTTTGTTGTCGACTACTGATAGCCAAAGAAGTGTCTTATTTTCAAACCTGTGGAAGGAGCTGCATTGTTTGAACACGAAAATTGTTCTGGTCTTTTCTTATTCTCATGTAAACCATAAAGACTATGTCGAAAGTTCAAGGCAGCCACCCCATCTTTATTCCAAACACGATGCCAAAGATGATCTTCATAAGCAGCTGAAAGACTTATCTTGAAGTTCCAGACACATATTCGAGAGTCTGTAGTACGTTTTTAAATGCTTCAAAGAGCTGGCCTTGCAGTTGTAATCTATAGATCCTTTTGGGAACTTGTAGTCCGTAGTATACGAATCAAACAAGTTGCGAATCATCTCTACACTGGATTCAGAAAGAGAATCCCCACATACATCTTCTACTCTTCTTGATGAGACAACCAACTTGACCTTGCGAATTTAGTCTATGACTTTTTTTAGCAGCTCCAATTTCCTCTTTACTCTTCTTGTTCTTCATCTCTTTTTCCAACAACGGGCTTCTTTCTTCTTGAACAACAGGTTGAGGAACATTCGGTGCTTGTTTTCGAATTGAAGCGTAATGCCGCTAATACAAGCAGTAACCATCGTAGTTGTTTGGCATAAAGCTACTTGGTGAGCATGCCTCATGTCTATTGGATTGTATGAACAACATTGAAAGTAGTGCTCTCTGTACTTCAACACTAGTTCTTTGTAAACTCTTTCTTTCTCTGGAACCTTTACTTTTCTCGGCTTGTAATTTGTTAAAAAAGATTAGAAAACTTCTTTAAAAAGAGTATCATTGATAAAGTCTTCTAAAAGAAACCTAGGATCATCTTCCAGTTCATGAATAAAGATGTACTTTAGGAATGAAAATGGGTGACACCAGATGGTGAACTTTAGATACAAGTTATTGAAGATGTTGGATGTACTGTGACCTTCACCCTATGCCGCTCATGGAGCTCTTTAAGGCTGTCATTCTTAAAGACGGTTCCATGTAAAAAGAAAGAGAAGAAAAAGAGAAAAAGAGAAAAAGGGAAAAAGAATTGCCACACTAGCTATTTATATAAAGAAGAAAAGTAATAGGACCAGACAGATGAATTAACAATAGAGAGTTTCATTTTAATGATGGGACAAATTTCATGTGTTTTCCTAGACAAAATATTCTGAAAAAATGCGACAAGTTCTTAAAGGAAAGTGTGTCATCAATGGCTTGTTAGTCCAAAGATAATCCGGTCAGTTTACAGGTAGTTAAGCTCTGATGTTTATTACTTTGTATTGCTGTCTTTTTTATAATTCTATACTACTAGTATTTAGCTTCAGTGGTATGCTATTGAAATCTATCAATGATTATCTCTTGGTATTTGATGGTATCCCTTTCTCAGTTTAGTAGTATGAGTTAATATTTTCAAAAAGGGTTGTAGCTCCAATGATAGAAAATGTCTTTATGACAAATGCGGCAAAAATTTGTGAAAATCTTCTTATACAGCCACACCCAATTGAATTTAATACTTTTGAAAATTAATATTAGGACGAAATATTTAGGATATGTTCGACATTACATAAAACACTTTAAATTTGATCTAGAAGCTTCAAACTTTAACACACCAAAGCTTAATATATTTATTTATAGATAATAATAATACAATTAATATTTTGTATGCCCTCATTTGGCATCAATGACAGCCTGGCATCTATCTGTCATACTCAGAACTCATCGTTGTGCAAGTTCAACACCAACCCTCTCCCACTCCTCTGCAAGTAGAGCCTTCAAACTTTCAATATTGGTAATAGATACCCTTATTTCCTCAATTTTTCTTTCCAAGGCATATCAAACATGTTCAATTGTGTTCAAGTATAGTATTTGTGTGGGTCAGTACTCAAAGCCCCTAATTTGATGTGTCTCCTTCCACCATCTGGCATAGGCCCCAGTATGACAGCTAGTACCATCTTCTTGTAACAGAAACGCCCTATCCTCTTTCTGATGCAATTCCATGAACCAAGGATGGAATTCACCAGCCAAAATATTGATATACTCGTCTTAGTTTACAGTACCATCAACAAAGACTAATGAACCAAATCCGCCCGCCCAAAAACAGCTCCAAAGCATGACCCCTCCGCCACCAAACTTTGTTGTTGGAACAATAGAATTATGATCATACCTTTCTCTAACTTTTCTGATGACAGGGGCACCTCCATCGTTCCTTTTCACGGTGCACCTGGACTCATCAGACCAGATAACGCCTTTCCACTGGTCGTTCGTCCAATTGACATGTTCTTTAGCTCAACAAAGCCGTTTCTCTTTGTGTTTTTCAGTTAAGGCTGGGTTGTGAGCTAGAGAAAAAGATCCAAACCCTAACTAATTGCAGTAGCTGATAATGGTGTTTTTATATACATCAACCTGAATCCTCAGCATTTCCAATTTCAGCTGATTATATGAGGCAAATGTGTCCTCTCTAATGACCTTTTTCAGTTGTCTGAGGTCCCTCTCACTGGCTTTTTTATATATGTTTTCCATGACTCTTTAAACGCAATGATGACCCACTAACTTTGATGTTTCTGATACTATTTTGAACTGTGGGCTTTTTCATCTCAACTACGTTTGTTGGGACAGTCAATTTTAATCCAGCCTTAAATATGTAATAAATGCCCCATCATCTTCTATCTTTTGCCCTATCCTATTCTCCACAAATGTGAGTTTCTGAAAATGTATCTGACATAGTGAGTTGGCTTAACACTACTTAGAAAGAAAAGGAGTTTTATGCAAAAAAAAAGGTTTTTTATTAAAATTTAGGCAAGTATTAAAGTCAATTGGGTGTGGCTGTATATTAAAAATGAGCTCCTTGGCAGTTAGCCATTCGTAAAAAACGGTCACGTCTATTTTTTTTTGATGTATTCTTTCACCGGACATTATAATGCTACTTCGAAATCTGAATCCCAAAAATAGATATCAACACTGTAAAACACACAATTCTGATAAGCATTGGCTTGATCTACACACCCAAAGGGCTAGCAGTCATGACCCGCAATGGGCCAAGTGGCTAATAGTAGTGTATAAAAAATGTTGACTATAAAATGATTGGCCAAGAATGGTCAATAACATAGTGACTATTTCTAAAAAAAATAAAAAAAAATAAAAACATTGCACGAAGACAGATGGAATGGATGTCCTAAAATTCTTGTGATCTTTTGCCAAGACAGCTGCATGTGCCATTAAATACACAACATAAAACAGTAGCGTAAATATCTCTGTACCATCTTTTAACTTGAACATCTACTGTTTCTCTAACTGTGAAATAATGTATAGCAAGTTTATCTATAAAAGTACCTTACGTATATTGTGTGCTCTAAATACTTTTAATGGATAGATTTGTCGGAGGAACAAAAACACAGACAGATAAATAATCAGAAACAGGGACTTTTTTTTTTAGTTTATCGTGTTTATGGGGAAAAAAAAGTATTAACACTATTGGAGACACAACACAATAGTAAAAATACATTGTGTAATCGCTTGTATTCCAATATACTATTGTTCTATTTACCAACAAAGTAAATTATATTTCCTGTGAATGAAAAATACATTGCTTCATATCAAAACATTAGCTATCTGTGCATACTCATAATAGGCATGCTATATTCAACGTATGTATACTCGATCTCCTTATTAAAGTATTGTATGGTATGCCATGTTCTGTATGCAATAATATCATCTCATTTCTATATTTCAACATGCCTTTGTCAATACACCAACACTAATGCCAAATAAAACAAGACATACATGTCTCTGGTGGTGACGGTGTAGCATGTTTTAACTCCAGTAGTGTATATTAATATGTATTTATATCCATTCATTTATATTGATATCTATATCTACATTCATATTCATATTCATATTCATATTCATATATTGTTTCATTTGAGCTGGCGTAAAGCCAAATGGGTTACTTTAATCAATGGTTGTATTCTAAAAAAAGATATAGAAATTCAAAATACATCTCTATTAAATGTCATCCCTTCTAGTCAACAATAGGTGTATTATATTTGTTAGATGATTACCCTGGCAATCCAATATTTGAAGTCAAATACAAGTATCTATAGTTACTCATGCAACTGTCTTCTTTAATTCATATTCATATTCCTCTCGTTGTTATGCTAATCGAGAAGCAACGCCACCATAGTGTCTTATCCAATGAAATAAAAAAGGTTTTTTGCTTTTCTTTCTTTCTTTCTTTTTTCTTAGACATTAATACCTTTGAATATATTCTCAAGGTAGATGGGGTGATCCTATATATCTTTTCATTAGAAATAAAAACAGAAAAATACAGTATACTTGGTGTTCATGATACTATGACTTAAAAACAAGGTTAGGGAGAAAACACAACAGAGCAACACTTCAAAAGAGAGACGAGGAAATTCATCTTCATACTGTTGGACTATAGGTGTGGGGTACCAAACCCATATTGGGTATATAAATCATCGTATAAGAATAGAAGATAAAAGGACAGGGAAAATTGAAAATACCCGGAATAATAAGACAGAAGAATGAAAGAAAGTACCTTTTATTTTTCAATGCCCTTCTCTATAGCCTTTTTATTTATTTATTTATTTATATATATATTCCAATGCTCGCTCACTCGCTCACTCGCTCACTCTCAGGGAAAAAGAGAATACAGAGTTTTTATTGTTACTTTTCAAATCAACACCTACTTTTGAATGCTGATAAAAATAAGAAGAGAAAGGGGGAGATACAAAATATATAGAGCTGGGCGTATTCCCAGTGCCTACATACGGCGAGTACAGTCGTTTTCCGTGTAGCACGACTTTTTCATTTTTGTAGTGCACCAAGTAACATGGAGATCTTGCACTACCCTTTTAGCAGTGTTTGACATTGGAATCAATATTTAAGTGTGCGACAAACATTAGTTGTTTGATACATCTTGGGTTCTATTGAGAAACAACATAGCCTACTTAATATTGCAAATGAAATAAAGGGATTCAATGTAGAGAGCTTCACCTGTTTGTCATTATTTTATGAACATAGATAGACACAGGAATCAGAATGCCTATTCATTCAATGAAAAGTGTCACTAAGTATAGTCAACTCTAATATGAAGGATGGGTTCATATTTTCCATTATTTAAAAAAAATGTAAGTATATTATTACACAACATATACTTAACTGTAGTGTGTATTATGATGAGTGCGGTATGTATTGAAAGAAAGATAGGCAGAGCATTATAAGACATAAGTGTGACTGAACTTTAAGTAACACGATCTCAACACAGTATTGGTTCAGTTATCAAGAATAGAGTAGCAAAATGTAAATGTTAATAGTAAATAAATGATATCAGTTCTCCATGTCATTAGAATGTAGCTGACTCTATTATCTACAAGAAACAATTGGTGGGTGATGGGCTGCTTATAAGAACACTATAGCAACAACTCTAACCCTAAAAAGACACAAAAACACTGAAAAGGAGCGGTGCAATACAATGGAAGGCTGGCTTATTTATTGTGTTAATCCGTCAAACTGCAATGTAGAGAATAAAAGAGAAAACACAAAAAAATAGGCCATTATCTTAGTCATACTATGGAGGTGCTGTCAGTAATGGCTGAAGATATCTTTTTTTGTCAATAATGCATTGCCAGGTTGGTATAGAAGGATGTATTGAAGAAGTAAGCATTTGAATCTTTCTGCTATCCACTGTGTAAGCTTGGCTAATACCCTTTTTAAAAACTTTCAAATTGCAAGGCTCGGCTTGTCACTTTCTTTTTTTAGTAGATCAATGAATTTGTAGAGGGCTTGTTTAATAATGAAGATATAAAACATTAAGCACATACATTCATAAACAATAAGCATACCCTACTGTGATTTATAATGTGGCTTATTTGAGTGCACAATGGAGTTTTTCCATACCCACCAAAACGACATACATTGTTGGCTGTTTATTTGAAAAAATTCCTAAAACATCCAAGCACCATGTTGCTTGGGGCTCTCTGTCGTGATTTGAAAGTGTTGTTTAGCTGTTACATGGCTAATCATTTATGTTCCACCCAATTTGCTTGCATTGCTGCATGAGTGGATAGGGATAAAAAAGATCATATCACTTTACTTGATGTATCAGTGTAGAAGGGTATCTGATGCTCAGTACCTTTGTAATACTGTATCTATAACATGAATTGCTCTTGTAGGTATATTTGTAGGCTATGTTTATATAACAGTCAAATCAATTCCAGCAAACAATGGACTATGGATGTGGTTCGCTTTCATCAGGGGGAAAATAAAGGGATGAGCAGAATATTAACGCACGGAGAAATAAAGCAGAATCGTAATTCAGTATTCTACTTTTATGTAGCTTAGTGACTTTAAACAACTGTGAAAGTACATTAGTTCTTTGTTCTTTCTAAATTTGTATCTTGGAATAAATGACGTGAACTTGTGAAACTTATGAAGAGCGACATTGACGATAGAAATGTGTAAATATAATAATACAAAAGACAGTAAGATGTCACTTTACTGTCTGAGTTCTCCATCAATATATTATATTATATTTATTATCATTGGTCCAATCTAGCTATTAAATTGTCATAATGAAAGAATACTATATTTAAGAGCTTTGGTTATTAACAAATCGAATGCTCCATTGGCCTATCAATGGATGAGCAGATCTGTATCAATAGATCTCTATGTCAATGGTATCTTGGTATCTATACATATATGCATAGAATGCAATATAATGTAATATAATATAATGTAATATAGTAAAATAAAATAAAAAGTATAATGGGTGCTTGATATAAATAGGTAATAGTAGACCACTTGTAAATACAAAACTAGCATTATAGTTTAAATAATAGACTTATTTTATTTCTCCGGTTCTTTTCTTTTCTTATCATCAACTTAACAAACATTAATGAAGCCTCTTCGGCCTTTTTGTTTTTATGCTTGAAATCCCTCAATGGACCCTCCCTCTTGTAAAGTCTGAATGACCAAATATTGAGTTTTTACTCCGTTGTCTGCCATAATTATTTTCTATCGTCGAGAAAAGAAAAGAAAAGAAAAGAAATGGAAGAAAAAAAAGGTATATTTATTGATGTGCATGTTAAATTATTTCACTAAACTCCCTCTTTTTTTTACTCCTATCTTTGGAATCCATAGTGTACTTTGGTTGATTTTGGTATAAACAGTTGCTTCAAATGTTTGCCTATTTTAAAAAAGCTAGATGAGATAGAGTTAATCACTGTGAACGTTGAGTTAAAGCATTGAGTTCAAAATGAACCAACGGAGATTTACGTAGCACTTATGTAAATGACAGTTTACGTACCTTATCAGGTAGACAGCTCTATTGATAAGAATTGGACAAAAGGGGTGAAAATAGAGTAAAAAATAAATAAAAAATTAGATAATATTAGTTACTGATTACAAACAGATGGGACGCTTAATCAATAGTGAAACAAAGAGGAGAGGATCTTTTTAAACTAAGTTTGAGCACTGCCAGAATCCCCTTTGACTGTTACGATGAGCTAAAATAGGTTGAACGGACTGCTGAGATATCTTTCTCATTTGGATGTAATACTGTGCATAAAGTAAACTTGTCTCCTTGCTTCATTTTATTTTTTATTTTTATTTTTATTTTTATTTATTTTTATTTTTTTTATTTTTTATTTTTTATTATTAGCCTTATTTCTTAGTTTTGCTTCTTTCTTTCTTTCTCTTCGCTTATTCTCTTTCTTTTCTTTTTCTTTCTATATACGCACACATATTATATTAATACTTTCAAATATGGGCAATTTATTCTCTCACTCGAACCAATCCTCCAATTTACGACTCACTCACCGCCCTAAACCATTGAAAGACTTGAGTCTAGAGAAAAATACAACAGTGCTGCAGGGAAAACAGATGATCGAAGGACGAATATACCATACAGAACAAGACAGCATTTATCCACTGCCTATGGATGACAGAGAGATTGATAGATTACACGAAGAACACTTCCTTACAAAGGAACTCCTGGGATGGTAACTTGAGTTGTTTGACATTCAAGTGACTATTTTATAGTAATATTATGACAGAAGCCACCAAAAGACTGGATTTTCAAGGTGGAGAGCTACACATCCTTGATGTATGCTGTGGACCAGCAACTTGGCTTTGCCAAACAAGTCTTGAATACCCGAATTGCCATTTTACAGGTGTAGATATGAGTGCCATGTGGCCGCAAATTATTCGGCCTGTAAACTTAAGTTTTCACTGTGCCAATGTGCTGCATGGCTTACCATTTCCAGATCAAACATTTGGTAAGAAACCAAAAAATAATTCTCAACTCACGTCATGATAGATTTTATACAATTGAGGTAAGAAGACTTCTGGTCAAGCTACAGAAAGATGGTACCACAGTTACCCCTAACACCGCTCGTCGATAGATTTGTAGCCCTTGCATTCAAGTCAGACGAATGGGCACGAATTATGCTTGAGATACGTAGAGTATTAAAGGATGGTGGCTTATTCCAATGCATCGATATGGATTTAACGGTAGGTGGCTCTGATGCTATCATGACTTATAGCAATAGATATCAAAAGGAGGAAGTGATTTCTACTCTACAGTGACAGAAGGTAAATGATCTCTAGAGCTATCTTTTACAAGTAACAAAATGAACAGAAAAACTTTTTTCCCCTTTGTCTTTTTTCTTTATTTTAATCTTATTTCTGAACACCTTCTTTTGCTTTTAGAGGTCAGAGCACATCAAGAATCTGATTCTCCAATAGTTAAAGAAGACCTAGAACCTTCACTGTACGACTCCAAATTGATCCCATCGATATGTAAGCGACTGTATTCTTCTTTCAAGCACTTGGCTTATGGATGTATTAGTTGAAAAGTTCTGTGCTATAAGAGGAATCGATAAAACAGCGGGTGCTAAACTAGATATGATGCTGAGTGATGCCAGAATGACCATTCTGCAAAGTGAATACCGTGAAGTTCCTCTTGGTTGGGGTGGATTGGTTGGAGAAGCATACTATGAAGTCTACAAAGCCATTATGGATGCCATTACACCCATGATAAAACTAGTCATGGAAATCCCGCCTGCACACAAGAGTGTTCTTCTATATCCCTCCAAACAAGAATTGGTAGAAACAAAAAGTTATGTTGGACTTTACGCCTTTTTAGCTCAGAAGCCTTTAGACGACTAACGTTATCATTTATTGTATTCTTCTTTACATATACATGTATCTGCACATATATATATATATATGCGTGTTATGTTTTCCTTTCTCTTTTTCTTTCTAGATACCATAAATTACTGCAATTCTTCATTATTAATACATCAACCTTACTAAAACATCAAAACACATACTAAAAGAAAGAAAAAAGAAAAAGAAAAAGAAGCTGTTTTGTTTTTAGTTTGTTTATCTGTTAATCTATTCATGTGCTTATGTGTTTATCTATTCATCTATTTTAGTGCCTTTATTTCATTTAACAATAATAACAATAATAGCAGCCTACTAACAAAACCTGATACTACATCAGAGGCATGAATGCTGATGTGTAATTTCCTACTCAACCTTGTCGATCCTGTAATACCATTTAGCAGTGTTAAGTTATGATATCGCCACTTTAAGGATTTAAATTGTATACTTTTATGAATAACTGAATAGAAAAAGGCGTGTTGTGAAAATATCTCCCTTACAATGCCTATTCTTAATATTATCAATATTAGTACTGCCATTTCTATTCTTATTACTGTTTTCTACCGCTTCTATGGACCGCCAAGTATTGGAAAAACAAAGTATTTTGTCGATGCTATAATGTTGCCTCTAATGTTCACAAGGAACACACAAGCAATTATTCTACATTGTACCACCCATTTAGCTTTTTCCCTTTAGCTGATTTAAAACACAAGAAAAAAGAAATGGCAGATCTGTAATTTGTCGAGTTTCTTCAGCACAACTCCGTGTAACTTGTACGCTTTTGTCAAGTTCATCTGGCAGCATCCCTTTATTTAGGACCTTCTTGTGTGACCGAATTTGTTGATTACTTTTTGTCTGCAAAACCACAAGGTGGGTATCATTGGATCCAGTGAAAATTAAAGGTAGGACATTTCAAGGGAAAAATAATAATCCAGCTCACTCTATTACTCAGTGTAGTCTTGTTCAATGTCATCTAAAAATACATACAGGAAAGAGAGGGAGAAAAAGACATACTAAATTTCCTTTTCAAGTAAAAACTCCTTTAGTAAAATCACAAAAAGGTAAAGGAATCATGGTCCTCTTGCTAGATAAGGATATTTTATACCAAAAGGAGACACAGACACTTGCCATGCATTTCTTATTTCTTCTTCCCATGCATTGTCTTTTGCATTAAATACTATTGACATGGTGAAATAAACGTCATCACATAGCTGATCTTATTGATCGTCAGATATTCATTAGATTCTACTCATAATGACGTGAGGAGTAGCAATGACACCCTAGTTAATAAACAAAAGACGACTCTCATCTAGTAAGCAAAAGGATAACATTCATCTCTTAGCTTCTTATTCAATAGTACTGTTTCTCGGGTGTCAATTGTATCTCATTGGTGCTGTTTCTTTAGTTACTTTCCTATTCAACCTTGACAAACTTTATTGAAAAAAAAAATAGCCACCCCCTCCCCCTGTTATTTTGTAACTATGAAAAATAGATACATTGAATACCCTTTTTTTCTATTAAAAATAGCTCACACTGACCTATTCTTCTCTTATTCTCTTCTGTATCTATAGAATAAATCAAGAAAAAATAAATTCATGGTAGGATATGCTCTCTATTGGTGTCAACTTGAAGAAGAGCTTATTATCAGAAGGTTCTATAAAATAAAGCCAGGATGAACAATGTATGTTTATCATTCACGGGATATAAAATCGTGCACAGAGAAAGTAACACGTCATGATTCACGTTTCCTTCTAGATCTATTGCTAGTAAGCCTAACCTATAACTAAGGCAATAGCTTTTTTTAAAAAAAGCGCATGTCTTTTGTTAAAATAGAAAAGGAGGCTTTGTGGGTCCTTTTGGCTCTACCATGCGTTGTAGTTACTCCATTGAACTGAAGAACGCCATATTTTAACTATATCGGTTTCTTTAAAAGAGATCTACCCTGGGGTCAAGAGAACACCAGAAATTCAGGAAGACTGGCAGTTGGTCTAAAGTCAATGGTGATAATAGTAGCTTTACATATTTATAAAGAAAGTGTCGTTCTATTTTACTCTAGACAATGGATATTAATTCTGTAGTGATTCATCTCTTTGGAGGCTCTACTGATGTCTATTTTTCTTTGATCAAAGTTGACTAAAAGTGGGTCCTTGTTTGATGATTAGGTACAATACTCACCTGTTTCTCAGATTTGATCTTATTTTTACTTTTTGGTCAGTATGAAAATAATGTCCACTAAAAAAAACTTTTTATTATTATCATTAAGCTATATTTCCCTAATCAAAAATGATCCGTTCTAAAAGTTAACACTTTAGTAAAATAAATATTTATTTTGATAACATTTAAAGCATGTGTTTGTACATTAGTCTTTGTATAGTTTATACCACAGCTCATGCTAGTATGTTGGATCCAAAGATGCCAAGGTGTTATTTGAGAAACCTCAATAGACACATAAAAGAGAATGACTTGACAAAACAACAACAGCAACAACAACAACAATTACACAGTATCATGAAAAAGTGTAACATTTTCTTCAGTGGACAATGCTTTCTAATATTATTATTATTATTATTATTATTATTTAGTTTGAGAATGAATCCCTCAGCTGAGACTATTTTTATTGTTTCTAAATAGAAAAATAGAAAAAATAGAAAAATGGAAAAAGGAGTGTGTTTACTGCTTTTGCTGCATTTGACTTAAAGTGTAATATTTAATATGAGATACATCATAATGAGAACTTTCTGTCTTGTTATAATTATAATGATTAGAAACCTATTTTAATCTGACATTTTTCTTTAAACCTGTGCCTAAACCAGTCTAGTGACTGTATTTATTCATAATGCTATGAATTAGATCTATTCTCTATAGAACTTACTATTGACTCAGACAAATTAAGCTATTTAAAGTCAAACTGTGGTGTGTCGACATTTTCTAGATACCCAAAGGTGTAAGAAATAAACAAACACCAAGTCATGAGCTAATGATGATAGCTGGATGTATTTAAAGATTGTTACATGTGATTTTTATCTTGATTATTCAATTAAGTCGCTTGATAAATATTTTCCATCAACCACACATTGTTGCATTCCCTCTATGTTATGAAGAACGACAGTGGAGTCAAAGAAATAATGCTATAATTATATTAGTAACTCTTCTTTTGAAAGTACACATTTAGAAACTAAATGACGCATCATTCCTTAGTGTCAGGAAAGAGGGTTTTGATATGTACTCTATGCATTCTACAAAGAGATAAATGCTACTAGTATCTAAATAGTAAAGTAGAAGAAGTAACTTATCCCGGTAATGTATCAATTATTGACTAAATGACGGTTTTATTATTATTCTGAATCCTTTTTTATATTTATACCCGAGTACTTTCAAGAAGAGAGATTGAATACCAATTGTAAAAGTAACTTGCATGTTAGTTTGTTGAATGGACATTTGTTTACATTCTTGAAAGATAGAGGGTCCACCAATAATCAAATTTTGATCAATGCCACTAATATGTTTTTCTATAGAATCATGCCATGAGGTATTTATTTATTTATTTATAAAAAATAAATGGTAAAAAAGTAAAACTGCACAGACAACTGTAGATAACCGATTGTATCGGCTCTTGTCTTTTGATTTACTCATTCATTAGCTTCATAGAATGAAAAAGAACATTGAATAATACTACGTTTTGTGATTTTTGAGACACAGACTTTCAAAACTAGCCACTTACTTTTCCTTTTCTATAATAAATCAACAGAAAAGAACTCTGCTGTTGTAGATGAATATGTCAGTGTAAAGCTGCTATAAAATCAGTTGATTCAATTGTTGCAGATACTAAAAATATAGTTTATCGTAAGATATTTCAGTCATGGCATTTAAAATAGATATTCTTATTATCTCTCTACAAGCCATACATAGAATGTAATTGTAATTGTATTATTTGTTCATTCTTGAATATATGTGCATAGAACTAGGGTGTATTGAGATACTCAATAAACTGTCTTCTCATTTATCGCTTTGCTATCAACAAAAAAGTAAATTATTTTCGTGCATGTCATTGATTAATTAATTTAGATCAATGAACGTGTGCATGTAAACTCCTTCAAGAAGTAGAGTTCTTGTCAACTTGTTAAACAAACAAACAAACAAACCCTACTTAGTTAATGTGATTCAATGGCTACATTGTACATTCTATATAATAAAATCAGAGTCATTTCAATAGACACTCTTTTTTATATAAATTTATTGCTTAAAGAGGATCAAGCGATACATTCTCAATGGCAAGTACGTATTTTGTTTATAGAATTTGTGCTTTATTGTGAAACAGCAAAAGTCCATGAATCTAAACTAGGTTTTGAAAAAGGAGTTTTCTGTATTCAACATTGAATAAACAGGTGTCTTTGCACTGAATAGGAGGTGGCGTCTAATAGCAAGATAGCCCTAGGAGGCACTATTGCTTCATCTTTTTCTTGTGAGCATGTGCATGCCTATGTATAGGCTGTTCATTATTTCTAGTACTAGAAAAAGCCCAAAGAGTGAGCCCAAGTTTGGATCTTTTTGCCATAGTATTCAACAATTCAAATTGAACTTTTGTCACCAGAACCTTCATGGTAATGTATATTTGTAAGCTATGGAGAATAGAGAATTATGCAGGTTCAGAGTAAAAGATGCTTTTCAGACATGAATGGTATATTTACTATTTGTTTCACTAAAATAAATAAAAACATCTTGATTTCTTTTTTCTACAGCATTTAGTATTATAGGTTTAATTTATGGTTTATTACAAAGATAGACTTTACAGGAAACTAGCACAAATGTGAATTGTAATGAGGTATTATAAATCAAAGGTATCTATCATGCTGAATGCATGTAATATCAATTGAAAATCAAACAAAGAAAGAAAGATGAGAGATAAATGAACTGCATTGACTCTCGACATCAATGGGGCCTACATGTGTCCCCCGTGAAGAAGATACATCTTCTATCCAATGTATGTTTTATTCATGCTCAAAGGTTCAAGTAGAAGTTTTTAGAATGACTTTTTTTTTCATTTTAAATAAAAGAAAAAGAAAAAACTTTTTTCACAAACAATCAAAAGAGTACTTGAAGTATATGCATCTATCTACCAATAATAAATGATCTACTGACGGAAAAGCTAAATTTATCTTGTATAGGTATTATTTTTATACTAAGAAAATTCATCATGCCACGAGAGAGTCTTTTTTATTTGTATTTTAAATAAGAAAAAGAAAAAAGAAAGCTTAAAACTAAAAAAGACATATATTATGATAAGCGGATTTTCTTGATAGGATACTTCAATAACGATACATGTTGATTACTCTCAAGACTCTCTTCATTGAACTATTGACCCAGGGGACACTTCTGTAGATTTCCATTCATCATTGAATACCACGCCATCTTACTCATGATATTATTCCTCTGATAGTCTATGTTATCTTAAAGACATAAAGCAATAAGATTCGGAAATTGAATGCTTGTTATGCAGCTGTCCTTTGTAGACTGGTGTATCTGTGGAGTGGTTACTGTCTAAATCTTTTGCCGCGCACAGTGAAGTCTTTTATTCAATGACGAGACGTTTGGCCTAGTTGGTTAATGGTGATGCAAGTGATTGGTTGAGCCACTTTTACCCAATACTTTGTGCTAAAAGTATCAGCTGGTAGCTTGCTCATTGAAGCAACTAATGTATGTGTTGAGTGGGAACATCAATATTGCCATAGAGTACAAAAGAATCCTTTGTTCTATTCTCCACCACCCCCTCTTTACCCGTTTAGCAGAACCAGAAGCTGATAGTATAATTGTAGTTATTTTCATAATTGTCCGAGTTACCTTGAATATCTCCTTGTTGAATTTCGGATTGCCACAGGATGACAGTTATTTTTATTTTGGATGTCTTGTTCTGAATTCTCTTTCTTTTTTTTCTTTCTTTTTTTCCTTATTCGAGGTTTTATGTGCTCTTATCTTTATTAATTTATTCTTTCTCCAAGTTTCTTTTTTGTATTTGAAATGTTTTCTATGTATATCCTTAAATTCCAAAAGCACTCATAGGATGGCTATCAGGCCCAATGTGTGAATAGCATCTTCAATATCCGAAAATAAAAATAAAAATAAAAAATACTTTAAACTGTGTCCGTAGAGTGGATCTCATGGTCTGTGCTAGCGTGTGTTGCAAAATACACTTTAAATAATATTAGCATACATCTCTCAAAGATCATAGAATGGGACACGACAGTATTATTGTTATTCAATGGCCTTTTATGTACTTATTCTAATGAGCTGTATGTTTGTTCTGCAGAGAATGTCTATCTATTCTAGTTTCCACTGCGTCTTTTTCTTAAATAAAAAGTCAATGTTATAATAATGACAAGTACCACTAAAATTCTCTTGTGTGTCTCAATAAGCGTGTTTCTTTCCTCTCTATGACTGATCTCTGATTTCCCTATAAGGCTACTACTTCCTGTCATTCAAATGATAATGAAATGAAAACAAACTAAGAATCTTTCAGAAGACACAACAGGAAAAGGTTGAAGAATGGAGCAATTGAAAAAAGGAAAAAAAAATGGAATGAAACGCAGCAAGAGCCATAAAAAGATCCAAAGCAAATGCAGTTGTGGCCACCCCCAAGCAGACAAACACTATGATTCGCATTGGAGTTGAAACTGTAACTTGGAAGCCAGTCTGTCCCTCTATTTGCCATTCAGTCTCTAGCAGACGCCTTTCTGATCCATCTCTAATGCATCTCTCATTGCAGCAAGACACTCTTCTCTTAGTACAAGTCTGAAAGGATGATTCTCTTGTGGGCTATAAGGGCAATACGTGGCACTGTTGGGCTGATTTACAAAGGGTGATTTTGATGTATTGATTAGCCAAAGAGAGTAGCATGCATGGACTTCAAGAACCTGCCCACTACTCTAGGCCATTGGAGTGAAGTTCCCCTTCTCTCTCCTTTTTGTTATATGCATTTCCCACAGAGACATGAGTTTACATTTCCTGGAAACCAATCTATTCTCTACTCATTTCTTAAGTCATTGGGTTCTGAACATCTGAACATAAAAATAAGAAATAGGAATAGACTCTCTTTGGGGAGTACCTCTAATAATTAAAGATTCAACGCTTCCTATTGAGAACACTTTGTCCCAAGTTAGTAGGCAGACTCTCTGTGCACGTTACGTTGAAAGACAATGAACTCTTCTCCTTTACTAACATCTCCCTTTCTATCTGCTACAAAGATGGAGCCATGTGTGTCTTTGTTCTTTATTGAATGAATGAATGAATGAATAAAGGACACCTATTTCCTTTATGTTCTTTTCTGTTATGCAAAAGAAAAAAGAAAAAGAGAGAGAGAGAGCGAGAGAGAGAGTGAGACAAAGAGAGCGGACAAAGTCTAAAGTAGAAGAGTACCACAGCTGAGATGGGAAAACCACAAACTTTAACAGGTTTAGAGTCCCAACCGACGTAATTTTCCAAATGACTTTTGTGGTGATAGATGGCTTGGACTTATCTGTATCAGCCTCCATGACAGAAGGGGACAGAGATACAAGTCATCTTCTCAAATAAAATTGCCTGTTGTGTTTGTGTATTTATTGGCAAGTGCAAGAATGAATAGAATAATATAACTTTAATTTACCTTTTTTTTTCTTTTTTTTTTCTTTTTTGACAAAGAAATGGTTTAACAAATTAAACAAGATGATTTCTCTCTTTACTCCTCTGATCCGTGTCTCCTACAGTTTAGGATTCAGGACTGTATTGAATCTCATCTATAAAGAGAAGGTATCATGTTATGGAATGATGGGTGCATCCTATTCTTCTCTGTGTGGATGAGTACATAAACAAGAATGGGAGGAGAAGGACAGATCAGTGGGCATAGGCCTATAGCCACACTGCATAAGCATACAAGTTAGTTTAGTGTCCTACCCATTAAGTCTATTCAAATCTGGTCAGGTAATACAAGTACTTTTGCCCATTCAGAGAACAGTAAGCCATCAACAGAGCCCGGGACATTGTGTGACTGGACCAAAGAGATTAAACTACAGACATTCTACTCCACTACAGTCTACAGTCTACAACATGAACCCACCACAGCATGCTGACAGACTCTTACTCATCTTTGTTCATGGGTTTAGGGGCTCAGAGACCAGTTTCAAGGTAGAATTCTTTCATTCATTCATTCTATTCTTATTCTATGCATAGGGTTTTCCTGATACAATACGAGCTTCTCTTACTAATACTCATGCAGTGGACGTAGACGCTATTGTTTATCCAAGCTATAAAACAATGGGGTAGTCTATTAGGATAGAGAGAGACTGTCATTTCCAATGTCTTATTCTTAGGTGTGTAGTCATTTCACTCTGGCAGTGTGTACCTTCACCCAATGGCTTATTGGGGAGATAGCCCAGCGACAACAAGAAGCAGAAAAGAGAGGAGACAAAAGCAAGCTGATGGCCATTTTATTGGGTCATTCCATGGGTGGTATTGTATGTAAGTAACCCATAGATACTATAGACACTATGGACACCATAGACACCATAGACACCATAGACACCATAGACACCATGGATACTATAGACATGCATGCCTAACAAAGCCTCTATCTATATCAAGGCACAGAGTCTATTTTTGAGATACATCAACGCACGGATGATCCACTCCGAGGAGGCTGTATTATAGGATTTATTGCCTACGACACACCCTTCTACTCTGTCAATGTCCACTACATGACATCCAAAGTCACTGGCTATGCTGACCAGGTGAGTCGGCTATGGCAAGGACAAACACCACAAGACACAGCAAGACAAGTGTCGTATCTTCCCAAGCCTACAATGGTGCGATCTTCCTGGGGACTGTTTGCGGGTGTTGTGGGTGCGGCTGTTGTGGGGACAGCTGCGTATATGCACCGAGACACTCTCTCCAGTGGTCTTCAGCAACTGTATGACCAACTTGAATTTGTCAGCATTCTCGCTAATAAGGATGTCTTGGAGAAGAGGTAACTGACATGTCCCTTTTGATCCATCTACTGCTGCATGCATCAGTAGAGAGTCTTTCAGAGAGATGAGCCGCTGATGTTCTTGTGCTGTGCTCTAGAGTCCACTGTCTTGCTAGACTGGAGAATGTTATGTTCAGATGCTTCTATGTCCAGGTAAGTTCATCTACAGTCAACTTGCTCTTCTCTTTTCCCGGGACTCATCTCCAGAGACCACCCACAGATTCCTTCTGATAGTAGTTCTATCCGCAGCTTCATTGCTGTGCCTCCCCAGGACACGCGTCATCTGTTTATTCCTGTGATGTCGAATGCTTCTTCAGAAGTGACTGCACATACAAGCATGTTCATTCCTACCAACACTGCGCATGACATATTATTAGAGAGTTCCATTTCTTTGGTTTCGCATATGATGAGTGATTTTCATATGAAAGACAAGAGTGCAGCCAGCAGTGCATCTTAGAAAAGGAGGGTTCTTCCCCTTGTGTGTTGTATGCTCTAGGATAGCACACTGAGCATAGAGAAGTTGTAGGCTATTCTTTATTATTGCTGATATTATTAGTGTTATTACTGATATTATTATTGCTGTTATTATTAGTGTTATTATTACTATTAATGTTACTGTTACTATTACTGTTACCATTATCAATTACCATTATCAATTATCAATTATCAATTATCAATTACCATTATCAATTACCATTATCAATTATTAACTATCAATTACCATTACCATTATCAATTACCATTATCAATTACCATTATCAATTACCATTACCATTATCAATTACCATTACTATTACCATTATTACCATTATTACCATTACTATCATTTACAGCCATACCTACTTATACACTAATGATCACTGTATCCACCCACCACAGCTGTGTCTTACACTTGTTTCTATTCTATCCTAGTCTATCTTATCCTAGTCTATCCTATTCTAATAATACCATTTTCTCTCTATTTTATATCACTTTTATTCATCACTCGTTAGACCAGCATTGACACATGAAAGAAAAGAAAAAGAAAAAGAACATGAGGGTTTGGGAGAATAAATGAAAGAAACAAGACTATACACACAATGACTAAGAAGAAAAAGAAGAACACTAATAACAAGAAATAATAAGGGAGGACATAGCCAGCCTCAACAATGCATCCTACAGCCCTTTCATAGCATCTGCTCCAAATGATGGTTAGAAACACCACTGCTTACAGTCCAGCGATGCTTAAAGGCAGCGGATAACACCGGCATCCCTATTTCCGATTCAAATTCATCCTGGTCAGCATCACTCTGGTCGCTGCTGTCCAGTGGAGGGGCCATTGTGTTGGAATGTAAAAGAGTCAGTGCACAGTAGCCGACTTCGATGGGACGGGTCATTCTGTTTCTGAAGCTGTCCAAGAGAGCATTGACGCCCACCGCATGGGTAATGAACACAGGAACAACAAGACCAGAGGAGGTGGAGGCTGTTGTTTTTGGTAAGCACCCACGCTCCAGACATCGTTTGCGTGTGTCGTTGAATCTGTCCAGCATGTCTGTATAGTCTTCAGGAAAATCAAACTCAGTGCGGGAGGAAGAGTAGCTGTAGTCAATGGTGAGGGGAGGAAGGGCTTTGGTGTAGTCAATGTGGGCGGTGGGGCGAGCCGCTGCGGTGTAGGTGTAGGCCTGTCGCCGAGCCAATGACTCCTGCTGCCGAGCCATCATGGCTTGAGCAGGGCATACGGTGTCAAAGAAGTGGTCCGACATCCATTCTCCCAGGCCGAGTTCGAGACAGAGAACAGGAGGCCTACAGTCGTTGGTTTCGCTCATTCCCTTGGCTATACCAATGGCAGTGTCTACACAGCGTTGGAAGGGGGAGGTGTAGAGTACAATGGTGGCTTTTTCTGGGCATAGGTTATTTTGTTGCATCATTTGGATGAGATGGATGCCTGTCTTGCGTGCTTGTTCATGGCCCTATGGGAAATAGAGAAATATAGAAATAGAGAAATAAAGAGGTGTCTATGGGTCAGCCCAAGGTATAGAGTGCGGTGGTGTGGGGCCTACTACTGCACCAAGAGACTTACATTGGCAGACAATGGCGGATTCCAAATACCGTCTCTTGGGTCAGGTTGCCATAGTTTATCAACATGATCTGTTAAGCCATTTCCAGATAGAAGAGGATGGTTATTATAAAGAGAATAGTCATTAGTTTCCAATCTCCTCTCTCTAGGCTTGCTTTTATTTTTATTTTGTTGATAGAATGGATTGATCCACAGCCACTCTTATCAGTTGCTTACCTATTCTCTCTCCATGACGAACAATAAATGCAGATGTGGGTGTGGGTGTCATCTTTTTATTAGTGATACAGTTGTATATAAATGTATATAAATGTAGATAGTTGTGTATAAATGTAGATATAAAAGAGGCTTATTATAGATGGACGGATGGACAGACTGACAGATCAATCGAAAAACAGACTGACTGACAGACAGACTGACAGACAGACTGATATAAAAGAGAGAGAAGAAAAAGAAGAGAAGAAAAAGGAAAAGAAAAAGGAAAAGAAAAAGAGAAAAAAAAAAAGTAAACTCTTATTGTCAGTGTCTATTTTTGTATTTTGTAGGTCGACGTTCGACTCTATTTGGATAGAATCATGTGATCCACTTACATCCACACTTATTTCTTCTTGTCTTCACGTGTGTCTAGTGACCGACCCTCCGCAGTTCATGGTGTTTTCATGCTCATCCAGTGCATCTCTTTCTTATAAGAACAAGTGACTGCGATCCATTCAATGAAAGACACCTTTGTGCCCGTCTGGATCTGCCAGCAAGTGTAGATAGGTGGGTGCCTACCAGAAAAAAGACACTCGAGTCAACTACACCACTGGCAGGAACAAAGACAAGCAAAAAGACAGTAGAGAGCACAATGATTGGACAGAACTTTATTTATTCTCATTTTCATTTTCTCGACCAAAGAGGATACACTTCTCATGCCATTCTCAAGTCACACGAAAAGGCCTCCTTACTTTAGTGTGGGGAAACAGACAGGGTGATTGGCTGGTAGGGAAAGGGCGGCTCTGTTTCTCAGTATGGCATGTCACAAAAGTCTGTTCGCCCACCTACTATTTTATGGGTCGATGGAGCCAAGACTTGCTTTTCTGTGTCCATCACCAAGAACAAGGAAATAAATATAGAAGTGTGAATTCATTGTCCTATTTGTATTTACTATAATCTACTATAATCTACTATAATCTACTATAATCTACTATAATTTACTATAATCTACTATAATTTACTATAATCTACTATGATAGAGTAGAAAGAGTGGGTGTGGTGTGAATAGAGACAAGGTGAGTGGGTCAAGCCCAGAGTTGACACGTGTAGAAGGGCAATGAAAGCGTGGCACTTGTTCCATTCTCATCTATTCTTTTTTCTTTTTATATTCTATTTCTGCTTTTATATAACTCATTTCGTAGTCTGAGTGCCAGTGAGTGTGGAGTGGAGTTTCATTCTAGAGTGGAGTGTAACACTTCATTTGTTGACTTTCTTTGACTCCAGTGGGGAGTGAGTGAGTAGATTTAAAATGAGAAGATGAATGGGTAGGTGAATAAGGCAAAGAAAATTCTGTTCTTTTCTTGAGAAAATAGACCTGTTCCAATGACATATTCCTTCTCACCAAGGAAAATAAGTATTTTTATAGGCCCCATGCATTGACCAAAGAAATAGAAATAGTAATAGAAATGAGAAGATTGGCTTGATCCTAGATCCACTTCCACCTACTCCATAGACTGCAACTGAGTCCATTCTTATTTTTGTTCTTATCATTGTTCTTATTCTTCATCCTCCTCCTTGTCAAATAAAAGGACAAAAGACAGAGAAAGAAAGAGAGAGAAAATAGCACCACTATGCCCTTGTCAAGCAAAATTCACTGACTGTAGATCAGTGTTGGTGTGGATGGAACGGACTCTCTTTAAAACCAAGTCAATCGATTCTCTATGGCGACATTGGTACCGCTGTTGAACAAATATTTGTATTACCCATGGCACAACGGATAACATGCAGTGATAAAAATAAAAATAAATACAAGAGTTGAGCATCCGACCCATGTTAGTGCATTCTTTGTTGCTACAGTCTATCACATCATTGATAGCTTATAAAATCATAGGGCATCACAGACATCCTTCTCTTGTCATTCATGGGGAGAAGAAGAGGAGTGCCTTGTAGGATCGCATTCAGAACAAGCCACCCAAAGAAACAATGGTTCATTTAACTGAAAATGAGGTGGTTGGCAGCCTCAAGAAGGAGATATCCTTCCAAACCATAAATACAATCCATTTCCACTCCTAAATACAATCATAGGGCACTACAGACATCCTTCCCTTGCCATTCAACAGGTGCTCACTAGGTGCTCAAGAGATATCCACACGACATTCAAAATGTTCTAGAGACATCCATTGCAGTCTACAAGTGCTGATATGGAAGGTGAACCAGATGAAGCCATCCCAAGGACAGGCCTTTTTTCTTTCTTTTCTTTTCTTTTCTTTCTTTTGGCCATGCAGGCTATTCACTAGTGTGACATTGGACACTGTCTCTTGAACACCTTTCAAAGACAAACATTACCAAGATAGATAGAAAGTAACTATGAGATATGAGATGGACAAAAAGAGAAATAAAAAATAAAAAATAAAAGAGAAAAGGAACAATCACTGTTCAAACCTCATCCATAAAAGACTGATCTTTTGAAAGATGCCCGTGCGTTATTAATATAAACAAATAAATAGATGAACAAATAGATGAATATAGAAGCATTTCCTGCAGCCACTGAAAGATGACTAACATGTCACCCCCCTCCCTTTTTTTTGTTACAACCAAGATTCTACTATCTTTTCCAGTCAATAGGGTTCTGCTCTATTTCCATTGAATGCAGTGCATTGTTACTGACTCTTGCAACTGAGCCTGGATTCTGAATGCTTTTGTAATAAATGAATAAATAAATAAATGAATAAATAAATAAATGAATAAATAAATAAATAGATAAATAAATAGATAAATAAATAAAAAAGAGAATCCAACAAGATTTAATTCAGAGATACCGTCTTATGTTCTTTGGTGAGAACAGGTTGTGCATCAGGCATCTTTCCTGTTATGAATAAGTTTGTCCGTCAGTCAATGTATTTTATATGAAGATTCGAGTCAGCTTCCTTTGACACCAAGTGTATAGTCTTATAGTCTTTAGTCTATGTGTTCATTTAACCACCACGCAAAGGGGTACTCCTTTGGTAGGCAGGTGAGTCCATGAGAGGGTCATTGAAGAAAAAGTGAATAGAAATAATAAAATAAAAAGACCTTTTACGTTCATCATGAAGAAGAAGAAGGGACCCACCGAATGAATGGACATTTTATTCCTCATCTTTTATCATACTCTATGTGCAAAAAACAGACACTTTTTGTTTTCTTTCTATTTATTTATTTTCCTATAGAAATATTCTCAATATTACTGTTGCTGCTGTTTTTTCTTTTTCTTTTTCTTTTTCTCGGTAACATGAACCTTAATTGATATTATTTGTTCATTTCTATTACTGTCGTTGAGATGTTCTTATTTATTCTTCTCTTTTCATGGCATTTCTTATAGGGTAGACAAATCAGCCTTGGTCTATGTTTGGCACTTGATGCTTAAAAGGTACATCCTTCCACCTGTAGTTCAAGAAGAGATCCAGGGCAGCTGATAAAAGAAGAAGAAAAAGATATATATCCGTATATTGATGTAAATGCAGTCATGGTAGGACTAGTATATCTAGTATATCTAGTATAAACTGGATGTATTCTCTTCTTCTTTTAGGTATGAAGAATCATTCAATGCTACCAGGTAGTTCTAGTTGCAAATACAATGAAAATGTTCTTTCTTGGTTTTGGATGGTTTTGAATGATGAATCGATATCCCTCTGACTGATATGTAGCTTATACATTAGAACAAATAAAGAAATGTTATATTTATATTTATATTTATATTTATATTTATATTTATATTTATATTTATATTTATATTTATATTTATATATTTATATTTATATTTATATTCTTATATTTAATAATAATAGTTGAACTGTGTCTACTTACTCATCCCTCGCAAAGGACTGCCTTGGAATCAAAAAATAAAAGGTGGGATCTTATCTAGAATAAACTCTTGTCTTTATTGCCAAGACATTAGAAGTGGTCAAATGAGATGTTGCATAAAGTCACTGCACACGTCCATAAGACAAAGATTGGCATGAGGTGTAGGTATATGTAAGGTGTTTTCTTCTCTTTTCTTCTTCTTTATTTCTTTCTCAAACTACATACTAAGATAAATGTAGCGTAGACTATCCCATTATTGTTATTGTTAATATTATCACATCTTGTCTCTATCCTTGTGCTTATTTTCCTAAAGCAAATGAGGAGCACAAGTTCTATGGACACTAATTTTGAATGTAAGATTGGGGTAAGATTGATATTTATGCAATGACAAACAAAAATGAAACTGTAGACACTACCAATTTTAAAAAATAAATATGCAAATAAAGAGAGACAAAGCAAAGCAAACACATTGAATTGTGCATAAAAAACAGCAAGGATACAAAGAATGAATGGTCACCCAAAATGTGGTGATATACTATGGTAAACAATGGCATTTATGATGGATAAGAAAGAGAGAGAGAGGATAATCATATGAAAACTATAAAACAAAACAAAATAGAAGAGATACATGAAAAAGAGGGCATAAGAGTGTATAAACAAAACAGAGCAAATGAGAGCAAATGTCAAGACATGCTCGAAATAAAGACTCGTGGGATAAAGAACAGAAAATACTGGTATACATACGACAAAGATCAACCTTATCAAAACACGAGTGAAGAAGAAAAAGAAGAGATGTGTATATAACGATAAAGTGAGAGACATAGTGAAAGAGAAAAAAAAAGAGAAAAAAAAAGAGAAAAACTCGACAAGTTCTTTTCCATCTTTTTGTTTTTGTTTTCGCTTTGGGCATTCTCATTGTTGGTAGTGTTGGTATCGATGTTGCTTTTCTGTGAAGGAAAATAAAGGCTCTCTGGATGAATTCAAAAATAGAGGATAAAGGTTATGTACATGACAATTTACACAACAAGCGTAGCCAGTCCAGTCAGAAGCTTGTCAGTAACACTGCAGGTTCGATTCTCTGCTGTTGCTGTGTGTGGACTTGAAGGAGGACTGAAGACGGAAGATTTAGAAGGATCTATAGGTGATCTTGACCGATAGGCACAGGGAGTAGAGGGTGGTGATGGAGGCAAGGTAGTGGTAGGAGAGTGTTTCTTAGGCTGGAGGGTTCCAAATAGGCGCATACGGCGCATTGTTGCTTCTTTGTCTTGCTGTTTTTCATAGGCATCCACCTCAGCTGTACGAGTGAAGAATTTACAACGCTCAATTCTCTCTCTTAACTCGTCTAAGCAAATGCGTCGCATAGGGTCAACACACAAGATACGTTTTAATATTCTTGATAATTCCCGAGAAATAGGAAGGATCTTGAGAAGGAAGTCGGGGTCAGAGAGGTAAGCACGGAACGAATCGTCTTTCAAAGAAGCTAAACGCCATGCATTTCTGCCTGTTGCCAGGTTGATAAGAATAACTCCCAGTGCCCATACATCGTTGGAGGCAGTGGCATAGCCCACTCGGGTTGAGTCACGAGCAAGTTCACCTTGGCACTCTAAAGATGACACGGGAGACATTAGGATACTTCAAATATAAATAGAATAGATGCATAACAATAACAAAAAGAATATATATATATAAAAGAAAGTAGCGGGTTTCTTGCTTGTTGGCCCTCTATGAATATACCCATCTATCTATATTTGGTTCATTCCGAGTCTTACCTGGTGAGAAATAAAATGTGCTTCCACATCCATAGTCTTTTGAGATTGTGTCTGTAGTAGCTAACCCAAAATCAGCCAGTTTAATCGTACGTCCACCATCAAAAATAAGAATATTCTCGGGCTTAATGTCTCTATGATAGACACCTTTAGCATGGCAGTAGCTGACAGCATCGAGCAGTTGTAGAAAGACTTTTCGGATCAATGAATGGTTGCCTGCATACATGTTGCGCTCTGTAATGGCCTCAAATAGATCCCCCTCGAGACCACACTCGAGCATCACATGAGTCCAATCACACTCTCGAACTATTCTGTCAAGTTTCACAATATGACCATGTCCCGATAAGCGAGCATGAAGAGAAATTTCGGTACGTAAAAATGATTTTTGACGTTCGTCCATCATCGAGTGCTGAAGTGACTTGATAGCAATTTGCTTGCTGGGGTCTTTAAGGTGTCTTCCAAGATAGACTTGCCCATAGCCACCTGTGCCTAGTGTATCTACAATCTCATAATTGTCTATAAAGGTGCCTTTGGGTAAGAGTGTTGGTTGTGCTGGAGCCATTGAAGTAAGAGAGTAAGGGAATGAAGATAACAAAAGCAAGAAATTGATCTTAATTTATAGGCATTCGGCGTTCATAAACGGCCAAGGGAGAGTAAGAAGGGGGAGAGGGGGGAGAGGGCAGTGGTAAAAATAAAGTGCAGACCAATTAAACATGAACAAGAAAAGACAGGGGGAAAGGGGAGAAAGAAGAGGAGAAAGGGAATGATGAGAGAGCCAAAAGCATTGGATAGCAAGAGAATGAGAGACAGTGTATGTGAGTATGGGCAAATGTAGGTGTAATGAGGTGTTTCTATATGTATAAATGTGTATTTATGTATTTATGTATTTATGTATTTGTGTATTTGTGTATTTGTGTATGTATATATAGATGTATAGATGTATATATAGATGTATAGATAAATGTATAGATGTATAAATGTGTATGTATGATTATGTGTATGCCTATGTACGTGTATATTTATGTATTTTCCTCTCTGTAGATGTCGCTGTGTGTGAATAAAAATGTATATAAAGGCGGATATGTCTATATGGGTATGTACAAGTGTAGTTATGTCTGTAAAAGTAAATCAGGAGAAGGGTGCTATAAACACGGGGGCAAATGAATAAGAAAGTCTTTTGTTCTACATTACCTATTTCTATGGACAGAATAAATCGATGATCCTCCCCCCTTTCGATTCTTTTTTTTGGAAGGTCTGATCTCTCATTGTGATACATGGTGAGCGAGCAAGCGTGACATAAATACCTATTGTATAGCAATAGTAGCTCCTCTTTCAGTAATGTGTTTACCACATGATGACCAAAGACTGACGGACCCCTCTATGGACGAGTCATTAGAGTACACCCGTCTTTCTATTTTACTCATTCACAGGGTTTATTTCAAAGAAATGCTCTGTAAATGCATCGTAATCTTTGTGATATTGGTGAATAGACATACGCCACTTTTGTGACATGTGTAAGGAGCCTTTCTTCTTCTTCCTCTTGCAATAGAAGGCTGCTCTACTTTTCATGATAGTGTGTTGGTGTGCTTGACGATGACCAAGTAGAATAAAGAGCGAATGGCAGAAATAGAATGATACAAGTCCATAGAACAGTGATGATGAGCATAGTAAGATTTAGGCTATTTCGTTAGTTGACAAGCCTAATAGATTATTACTGGGTTTATGTGTGGGGTAATCTAATAGAAGGTTTATAGAGTTTGAATATCCAACGCACAAACATGCATGCACACAAAATATATACATATAAGCACACACATAAACACAAAAGATCGGCTTCATTTTTAATTTTAATCAATACATGATCTACGTTGGGAAATAAGTAATTAGGTGATAGATGTCACAGTGACTAACTAAGAAGCAGTTCGACTGTGCACTTGTTGTCTACTGCATTGCTTGAACTTGAATAACAAAAGAGTTGGCAGTCTACAGTTTTAACCTGCTGGGAGAAACATGTTCTTTCATACCTCCATGCTATTTGATCGCTTTTCTTGTTTCAAGTTGCTCATGCAAACAATCGTATTATCTACCAATGGATTAGCCAAAACTCAATTTTTAACCTTTTTACTCTATAAGAAATCACCCATTCTTTTTTTCTTAGTATTCATTTAGTAGTTATGGCAATAAAAATAAAAATAAAAAGACTTTATAGTTTCAAACAATTGTTTTCCAAGCACCATGCTCTTTCTTTCCAAAACAATAAGGGACAGTCCTTGAGTAAAGTTTAGGTGCCGATCGCCTGTTCCCACATGCCTTATCCATTGACCTCCAGCTAGAACTTTTCAAGCTATTTTGTTTACTTTACGCCTTTTCTTCGTATAGTTTTCTTTTTTTAGCTTGTTTCTCGACTAAAAGTGTCCTTTTCTTGGCTTTTATTCTCCTGTTTCTTTGCCTACACTGACTCAGTGTCTGGCGTCAGAGATAGACTACAGAGATATCTTAAGATAAAGACTATCATTTCAAATACCCCTTCTCCCTAGTTTATATTTTCATTTTCTTGCCATTGTCTTTTTATCGATCATAGAGCAAGAAAAATAAATACACACGCACATACATACACACGCACATACATACACACGCACATACACACACACACATACACATACACACATAAGCTACACGGATAAAAATAAAGATAAATACAAGTATACATACATTGCATTGCACGCTTACCTATCTGTACCCATTCATCCATTCATTCATATACAGTAAATATGATAAATACACTGTCTGTATTGCATCTACATATATATAGACCCATCTATTCACAGAACCACATACACAGATCTATATGTCTATATATTTATATTTATATTTATATTTATCTCTTTGTCTATAGAATGGCGTGCATTTTATTTATATTCTATTGTCGCTTGTTTTCTTTGTATTAAAACATAAACACAGAAATCATTGACTCACCAATTTAGACCGCACATTGCTTAAGCTTAAGGACAACAGCAACACTACACAATGTAGGAAGATAGGGTTCAGGCTAAATAGTATATTTTGAAATCATAAATTTTATAGTGTTCTAGAACGCATGGAGAAAGAGAGATGAGAACAGAAGCAAAATCAACTATTTCGGCTCATCGTATGCATATAGACAAGACAGTTCAAAGAAAACCCTGACGATCATATTCAATAGCTAGGATCTCCGTTGACTTTTACAACCCTTCTTGAATGCAATTAACTTTATAATTATAATTATATATATATAGATAAATAGAATCTATCTT
Source organism: Spinellus fusiger (assembly GCA_025094145.1). NCBI lineage: Eukaryota > Fungi > Mucoromycota > Mucoromycetes > Mucorales > Phycomycetaceae > Spinellus > Spinellus fusiger. Next base: position 18,258 of record JALLLS010000117.1, on the reverse strand, counting down.
CTCCTTTATTAATGGCTCTTACTACTGATGTCTGTAGTGCTGGAATATGAAATGGGAATACTTTATGTCATCTCTAGGTAAGTGTTTACAGAAACCTGCTGGTCGTGAGTACTCAGAGTCTATCAAACTTACCTAGTTTACTCATCTGACTTCCATCCCATCTCAGTCATATCAAAGCTACTCCTACTTTCTTTGCCCCCTTCCTTTTCTTCCCCTCATCTGTAGGTAGGTGTTCAAAATGGTAACTTACGGTCTACAGCGACCTACATATCTCTTTATGTAAAAATGAGAACAAGTTAAAAGCCCAGACACATAAGTAACAACAGCCACACCTACATTTACATTTACATTTACATGAGAGAACTAAAATTAGAGTAAAAAAGTAGTTGACTCTAGTGGATGACCTTCTATTTCTATATCACCACTGCAACCATCTATCTATCTATCTATCTATCTACCTATCTATAAAAGAATACCTATAGGCGTACAAGGACTTGACCTATTTTCATTCTACTGTCATGCTATTAAGTCTTCAAGTTGTCTTTTTATTATTATTATTATTCCAACTGAAAAAGAGAAGAAGAAAAGATAGTTCCATTGATGATAAAAGGGACCTCTAAAATCCATTCATAAGAAATAAAAACACTCTCAGGACTGGTCTGGGAATACAGTAGTATTCTCCGGAATCACCACCAGGACAACAATGAAAGAAAGAAAGAAAGAAAGAAATGACCCGAGTTCATAGTGTAGGTGCAGTGTATCTATCTTGTATCATCAATAGCCTCACTTCATGCAAGTGAATAAAAAAAGGTATTTATTTATTGTTAATACGTTTGTCACTGCACTGCTATTTTTCTGTAAAAGAAAAATGGATAATTGTACTAGTAGTAATAATAAAAACCCATTGTTGACAAGTACAAATTCTAGCCTGCATAGGTGACTAAAAAAAAAGAAGGGAAGATAGGAAAATTGTAAAATCATAACTAAGAGAAGAAAATAATACATAGAGTGGAAATGTTTTTCTCCTTTTCTCGTTTGAATTTTTCTCACTAGAACAAAATGTTCTGTTTTAAACAATCAAGTTGGCGTATTCTAGTCTTAATCCACCCTTGGACCTTAGTGTCCATCCAGAACGGGTGAGGTTGTGTAAATTGTCAGGAACAATGAACCCAAAATACCAGTTATATTGGAACAGACAGACACTTTATAATCTATCTCTATGTATCTGGATTGTATTGAATTAAATCAAATTGAATGGCACTGAATTGAATGTTGGGTTTTGTATTTGTATTCGTATTGATTTTAATTTGTTTCAATTCGATTGATTATCTATGTTGAACTTGGCATTCCTATTCCACACTACCTGTTTCCCTTTTCCCTTTCTCTCTCTGTAGATTGCCACATCTATTATATCGATCAACATAGAAAAGAGGGAAGAATCAAGTGGAATTAAAACATCATGCCTTGTAAATAATAATACACTTATTTCCTGGATTTACCTCCACCATGGGATGTTCCAACATAGACTCCAGACCATTGAAATGACACTAGAATCAAAACATATTTAGGGTGTTTATTTGAAATGGTGACTGGCGTCCCTTTAGACTCTAGATTGTATGTTCATTCAAACATGAGTGTGTTACCAGACTTTCTCCAGTGGAAATGAAGAAAAAGGCAAAACGTAGAAATAAGCGTAAATTCTCTATAGATCTGACATTATACAGGATCAAAAGAGTAGTTTAGATACCCTGATGTGTACTATATTGCAACCTTGACTCCTCAAATAAAATACCCCTTCACCCCCTTGTATTTTTTTTTCGATTAATAAAGTCTGGTTCTTTATAAAGGTAGTATCTCCTGCATGCTCTCCTAAAAATCTATACCACAAGACAAAAAAAGTATGATATGATGAAATGTGTATTCACTTAAAAGGCAAATGCATAGAGCAGATAACTTTTATTTTCTATCATGCTCATTCAAATCTTTGTTGACGAGAGAGAAGAGAAATAACAGAAAACAAAGCATAATAAGAGACGCCATGGCTATTGAACTGATCCATGACTGACGATTGTCCTAAAAGCACAGGGTCGATGCATAGAGTCAGCCTCACTCTAATGATCATAACAATCATAACAATAAAGGCGTCCAAGGCCAAGATGAGCAGTAGGTAAAACAGTTGCCATCTCTTGCGATAAAAATCACTGAACTTTTTTTTATTTTTTATTTTTTGGTTCCTCCTCCTCACCCCTGATGTATTACCTTTTCTTCTTCTATTCTATGGACCTATATCCCATCTCAGCTTCACACACTTCATTTCTTATGTTATATCAAGGCGGTCTTCATGTTCAAGAAAAGAAATAACCTTACCGGTGTTCAAAGGTCCCAAGGTGTGCTACGTAGATCCTCTAGCTTTCAGGGTAGAATAGGTACCAAGCCAGTGTCATTCTTGCTATGGTGTACCGTGAATGGAGTTTTATAATAGACTGGTATTACACAATGTGACAGATTGTGTCTGTCGATTCAGCCATTTGTCTCATAAAAATAAATAAATAGAACCAAAATACAAATAGATAATCACCCGAAAAGACAGAATCCTCGAGAGAATGACAATAAAATAAAAAAGTAGACTATGGGTTGCTTGGGGGATGTGGAATATAAGGAACAATGGCCTGTTATCTATCATCTATTATAGAGTGGTGATCAGTATCTTTGTTCATTGATATTTTATTATTTTACGTAATCTGGACTCTACTAAAATAAAGGTTCAATGTTGACTTTTTTAAAGTGAGACAGTATAAAAGAGAGAGAGATCTAGAGAGAGATCTAGAGAGAGAGATATACTGTACCAGAATGAGATAGGGACTAGTGTGAGTGATCAAATAGAGTTGAACTTATGCGCTTGGATAAGCTCATGTTCATATGGGTATGGCCAGGATAAAAAGGTTCTATTTTTGAATAAAGAAATAAGAAATACACATTGAATACAATAACATGAAAGACAGGGTAACAAATGTAACAAGGTTTAGAGTACACATGTAGTATAGAAAAAAGGAAAAAGGAAAAAGGAAAAGAACTAGAAAAGGAAATAGATCGATTGAATTACTACTGATGATTGTATCGAGTCAAGAGTTGTAGTCTGCACACCACCCATCCAATGTTGTGAGCTGTGAGTGTAGCCACTCTCCGTGATGAATACCCTTGTCTTCTCTTCTCTGGAATGCCAGTTTTCCTCTTTGTTCTGTGTTTATTTCTCAAGTCATTCAATATACATTCATTTCAACTCATGTCTCCTCCATACTTGCACTCTTTACACTCTTCTTTCTATTTTGCTAGATGAATTTAAATGTTATGTTGAAGCTGTGTTAACTGTCGAATGTTTGAAATGCATCTTGGTTTACATCCACAAAATATGACGATGGCCATTAGAATAAATTATAAGAAAAGACATCATAATGCATCTATGATGAGATCATCAGAGTCATTGACCTATTCTCTCTCTATTTCTCTCTCTTTCTTTTTCTGTTTTGCATAGTAACAATGGAGTCATTCATTTCCATTCTTAACCATGGTATGCTAAAAATAAATAAATAAAACAAAGTAAAAAAGAAACATCTTTTATCAGGGGGTCCCATTATCAACAACATGCTATTATAAATTTCTTATTCAAGTGATATCCATGTAAAGCATCAGGGTTCATTATAGCATTATATAAATATATGTGTATATAAATATATAAAATATGAAATGTTTTCTTCTGTAAATCAAGTGGTTAAAATGACTAGACAATGACAATACAACCAATCGTAGGTACCATGGCATGTTCTATCAGAAAAGAAAAGAAAAAAAACCATACCATGAAGGATGTTCCGTCATAGTGATGGATAGTAGACCAAGTTTTTTTTCTTTTTCTTTTTCTTTTTTTAAAAGCAAATAAATAGGCAAAGGAGAGTCCTTTTATGCATATGCCAGATTTAAGCGATACCATCTTATAACATTCAGTGTATCTGATGATACAATAGAAATGGACCTTACTAAGGAAGGAGAGAGGGGGTAGAAGGAAGAGGAGAGACGAGTGAATCCAATGACCGACGCGTAGTAGCTTATTCAGTAGTGTCTCTATTGTCGATCCGTGTGATTACTATGTTTGGCTAATAAATTACCTCTTGCCCTCCCCTCCCCTTGTTATTGATCATGCTATATCCCATTCATCCAGAGATGCTCAAAGGGATCACCTTGTCAAAGATATAAAGTAATAATAGATGAGTATTCCCCACATGGATTTCCATTGATATGGGATGTAGGAGATAGTGTTTATACTTGGTAACCTATAAAGACATTGTGTAGTGATGAAGGAGCCCGCACCATCATAGAATACTAAAACAGTTGTTCTTTATGATAGATCATAGTGTATGTTTGTAGAGGATAAAATACTAGTCATTCATAGACTAGTCATTCATAGACTAGTTACTAACAAACTAGTTACTAACAAACTAGCTACTAACAAACTATTGTTGAATCTATAGATTAAAATCATAAATGCAACCATGAGTTGGCATAGCGTATAGTGAATAATGATTGAATTGCTGTTTATAGTTGTCTATAGTTAAATACACATTATTACCTGTAGATACATAAACAAAGGATGGAAATATGAAATATGATTTCATTGTCACCGTCCTCTATCAATCTATTCCATGATCAACATAAAACTAACTCTTTAATGTATTACAGATATAACATACCTAGGCTATTACTCTTTCTTTCTTATGACCATCTGACAGACGCATACTATTGCTCTGAGTTTCGTTTATTTCTTTATTCATTCCCTGAGTTGCAGTAGAATGTTGGCTATAGGAAAAAAGAGCAAAGGACTCTATGATCAGGACAAGAACAATTGGACGATTGATTCTTTAGCAATGATAAATAGGAAAAAATAGTGGTAGTACACTGAGGGAAGATGTACCTCACTCTTCTGCCTAAACTTTATTGGAGGTGGGCTACATGGATACCACTTTGTTATTCTATGCTACTTCTCTATGCCCACAACTCAGACTGCCTTATATCTCTTCATCAGCGCATGAATAATAACACTGATAGCACTGATAGCACTAGCACAGCATAGCATTAGAGCATCAAGGCATTGGTCCTAACAAAAGATATATGTTTATATATTTTAAAAAGGTATCCAATGTCTGTTTTTTTCATTCATCCTAAAGATGGGACTCTATGCAACATATGACTTGACTATTTCCCATTCCTTGGTAGCAAACTACAGAATAGCTTAAATGCTATAGTTTACCCTACTTATTATTCCATTACCAGAATAAGATATCTTGTATATTCCCTATGGGCATTCTTCTCCTATTTCCCATATCAGATAGAAAGAGAATAATAAGATGGGTCTTTCTTTTCTTTTCATTTCTTTAGTGTATCTGTCCATGCATGTCCATGTAGACTGCCACAAAGCCAAGATGGAATCTAAATAGACGGAGAACAAAGGAACTTTATTTTATTTTTTACCCTTCCTCCCCTTTCTTTCCTTTCATGGAGTATACTTAATAACATCCTCCCCAGAGACAGCAATGACGATGGATTAGAGGATTCTCTTGTTACTAGCCTGCATAGCATGACACATTTCTGCTGATGATAAAATACAAGTGACAAAAAGATACCTTATGTAGAGAATGAACTGAATTGAACTGAATTGAACTGAATTAGAATAGATAGCCATGTCATAATGCTATTGTATTCTTCCAAGTAAGTATCCTCTTCTTTCTCCACAGCCACTCTATTCTATTGAGTATCTATACATCTATCTATATTTTGAAACACAAATAGGTCCCTCATACGATAGGATATTCATTTATACACTTTAATTATACACTTTTAGTAACCAAGAGCAGCAATGGAGGCATTGACAGTCTTGAGAGCATCAGCCTTGGACTCAACAGCCTTTTTCTGGATAGCAATCAAAGCAGCCTTGCGCTCGTAGTAGGCAGAGGACTTGGCCTTGCGCTTCTCCTCAAGCTTAGCCACAACATCCTGGTACTTCCATCCGACTTCGTGGGAGATACGGCCAAGCGTGGTGAACTTGCGTCCAGGCTTCAGGCGGAGGACACGGAGAGCATCGGGGATGACCCTACGCTTGGTGCGGTCGTAGGGAGGAGGGACACCTTCAAACACCTTGATACGGTCAAGGGCAGCAGCACCACGGGCAGTCTTGTGGGGAACCATACCACGGATGGCCTTGTAGAGAATGCGGGAGGGAGCACGGAAGTGGAAAGGACCACGACGGGGGTTTACAACACAACGCTTGTTGAGGTAGGCGTGGTACTTGACTATGCATGTTCATCAGCCAAAAAGACTCCCCTCTTCTCCATCTCTCCATACTACTTACGCTTGTTACGGAAGAACTCGCCAGAGACGTTCAATTCCTCACAACGGACAATCACAACCTTTTGTCCGTTGAGGGCCTGCTTGGCAACAATAGAAGCAAGACGACCGAGAAGATGACCCTTGCCGTCAATGACAACAACCTACGACACACACAACCCAACATACAATGAAAAAGAGAGAGAGAGAAATGAATTGAATTGGATTGGATTGAATTGGATAGAGTTGCAGTAAAGAGGCCCATAGTCCCCATAATACAGGTCGAGTGGTAGTGACTTGTGACTTTTTTTTTTAAATTTAAATTTAAAAAAAAAAGAACTATTCTTCCCAAGCCAATAGACTCATAGGCACAGACACTCATACACAGACCAAAAGAGGAGAGGAAATGAAGAAAAAGATAAAAGGAAGAAGAGAAGAGGGTTGTACCTTTTCAAAAGTGCTCATAATGTCGAATATCCAATAGAAAAAAGAAAGGGAGAGGAGGAAAAGAAGGGTAAAGCGGCTCTTGAACGATCCATAAAAATTTTACTGCTCTCTCTTTGCATTGCAATGATTGGTGGAGGAATCCCATCTCTTTATGACAGAGAAAAAGGTAGGTAGAAACAAATGGTTTTTTATTTATATAATATAATTAAGACTGGACAGTTCAAAAGATTAAATTACAATGTCTAATTCTACTGTTGATATCATCTCTAATAATATTTAGATGAAGGCAGTCTGAAAGAGCAATAGTGTATTCATATTATATATATTAACAGTGCTCAGCTGAATACAATGCATTGATCATCTTCCATCATGCAAGACATAAATCCAAGGCTATCCTTCATAAAAACTTATGCTCATCAATGATAGAATACTGGTATACAACCTTATTCTATTAGCATGTCTACTGATACTGATCTATTCAATATATCATCTCTTTATCTGTAAAGACATCTGACAAATAGACCCTATTTATTATACTAAATACTTCTTTTGCCTTGTGTCTTGTAGTCTAATGTAGTCTTTTGAACTGTCTCATTCTAGGTGAAGAACCTGTACAATCACAAGCATATAACATGTATAGATGGCAAGCATATAGTACTAATACTTAATACTAATACTTAATACTTAATACTTAATACTTAATACTTAATACTTAATACTAATGATAAAAAAAGAGAGTGGCCAAGTAGCTCTCTCTTCACACATGCATTGGAGTTGGTTAGAAGATTCTCTTTATTTTTGATAGGAAGAAGGAGAAGAAGAAAGAGAAAAGGTGATAAAAAGAAGATTCCTTTCTCTATAAAGACCAGGTCCAATGCATAAACTACACTTAGAGAATACCATAAAAGGTGTTTTCTGTTGTTGTACCAGTGCTTACATGGGATAAAAGACCAATCTAGGGTGAGGGATCTGTTAGTGGCCAAAGTAGACTTTCCCTATTTGGCATAAGGAAGTGGTGGCTTGGACCCTACTTCTGCCTGCCGAGTCCACAGGGATAGTAACTTCAATGAAGCCACTCACAGTAGATCCTTCTTTTCCATCGCCTACAGACACGTAGCCCCGACCAGCCATGGTAAATAGTAGTTTACAGTTTGATAGTATAGGAGATAGATGGATGGATGGATGAGTGGATAAGAAGAAGAGTGGATGGATGGATAAAGACAGACAGACAGACGACAGACAGACATATACACACAAAACAGAGTGACGCCTATACTATCTACTGCTGCTCACTACAACGCAACACACCCCACTACATTTCATGTCGTTCAATACACAACATCTACCCACCCACACACACGCTCACACTCACCCACACTCACTCACTCATTAAATGCTATTTGTACTTATACTTCTACCTACCCACTTCAGAAACACAATGACTGACATCACCATTAACTAGAGTGCCGAACAAAAGACTGTTGCCGTCAACAAGATGAAGAACCTTCACATTGAGAAGCTTGTGTTGAACATTTGTGTGGGTGAATCCGGTGACAGACTCACTCGTGCTGCCAAGGTGCTCGAACAATTGACTGGTCAAACCCCTGTCTACTCCAAGGCTCGCTACACCGTGCGTACCTTTGGTATCCGTCGTAACGAAAAGATCTCCGTCCACGTCACTGTCCGTGGTGCCAAGGCTGAGGAGATCCTCGAGCGTGGTCTCAAGGTCAAGGAGTACGAGTTGCGTGCTCGTAACTTCTCCGAGACCGGTAACTTTGGTTTCGGTATTGATGAGCACATTGACTTGGGCATCAAATACGATCCTTCCATTGGTATTTACGGTATGGACTACTACGTTGTGATGGGCCGTCCCGGTAACCGTGTGTCCCGCCGCAAGCACTGCAAGGCCAAGGTGGGCAGCACCCACCGTATCAAGAAGGATGAGTCCATTGAATGGTTCAAGACTCGCTTCGATGGTGTCGTCAACAACAAATAAAGAGGCTGTGTGTCTGTCAATGCACTTTTACTGTTCTTTTTCTTTCTTTTGAATAAACAGCACAAGACATGGATCCATTCAATACTATAGTCTAGCAGGAAAATAGAGCCAAGAATAGTCAATGAAAAACAAGAAAGTGAGAACGTGGGTATTATGTGGCTGTTGAATTGTCTTTGCTTGTGAGTGAGTTGCTTTACAGTAGAAAGTCTATTCCTTGTCTCACCTGTCAAACCAAACAGCACCACCGATACAATAGCCTATAGAAAAGACAATAGGATCTTTCTTGCCTTATATCTTGTTCTCCATGGCAGTGACGAGAAATATACCCTAGAAAGAATGTTTATTTCTTCAATAATGCGGATTCTGGTCCTGCTTCTTGTCCTGACAGTACTAAATCAATACGGCAAGAGTGTTTCTGTCCCTCACCTGTTTGGACTGGTGTTGAAAATAGACAGATCATTGAGTAAAAGTATTGTTATGATGGATACGGTGTTTTAAAATTCCATTACGCCTCTTTAAATAACCAATTTTCAAACTTCGAATACCTATTTTAACAATAATGATTGACTTTGCAATTGAACATTATGTTGTTTTGGGCGATATGGAGTGTGAGTGACGTATAGAGCAATGAAGAGAAAGATAGTAATACGGTTTGATGTGTACAGTGACAGAAGTGGGGATGTCCTGACTAATGCAAGAATTCAAACGACTGTAGAATAGGACAGTGTGACTGCCTACTTGCATGGATGACAGTAGAAGACCAAGTGATAGAGAGGAGACCAATAAAGAAGTGTGTGGGAAAGGGAATAGCCCTTCAGATAACTATAAAAATTCTCTTCTTTCATATAATAATAAAAAAATTCTTGATCTGAGTAATTCTTTGAGGCTGATAATCGAGTAATATAGACTCTAAGGCTAAGTAATCGACTGTTTCTCGAGTGCGTTCCGTAGTCTCTCTGCTTTGTTCTTTTTCGTTGGTTCTTTCTGGCATTTTCATTGGATCCATTGTTCCCCCTATCTTCTCTATCTCTCTTGGCCGACCCTCTTGGCCACCCCTCTACCAGACTTCTGTCTGCCATCTCTCTCTTGCACCGCAAGAACATCCCCAATCTCCTTTCCTGCTCTCTTCTATCTGTGACCGTAGCCCTCCCTGCCTAGGAACCTACAAGTCTCAAAGATCTCGACCCGTGTAACATTACACGTCCATTAGGTGGTAGAAGGGAGTACCAATGGATCCGATTGGTTAAGTAAGTTTGGTGGCGGCGGAAAACAATTTGTAATTTAGGGCAATGCAAGATCTAAGGAGGCTAGTAGGTCTCAGAATGAGGTTGCTACGGACACAGGTTTCTTAGCACAGATAGTACACTTGGGGATGTACTGCGGTAGTCCTGATACAGAGGTAGCCGAACAATAGAGAGACTTGGCGGGTATAGAATGCGGCCAAGTGAGGTAGTGTGCTTGAAATAGACAGAACCAAGCAAGGAAACAGAACAACGTTAACGGAAAGTAAGAATATAAAGAGTATCTAGGTCAACAAAATCAGACTTGCGCGCTATCTAGACAGCCCTTGCTTCTACGAATGGTACACAGTTACTGTTTGAAAACTTCGATGATTTATTCAAGTTAAAACGGTTCTGTTTACATAGCTATGAGTATCAAGGAGTTGTGACTATTTGCCCTGAACGCCAGACTTTAACGTTCAGGGAGGTATTGTTTGTGTTTATCATCTGCCTCAAAGTACTGTCAGGAGCGGCGGACATTACTCACAAATTGATTTATTATTAGCTCTGCCGTCATCCATGAGAATAGAGATAGGACTGTGTTTCATCTCACAATCAGTTTAGACAGTATAAAATCCTCATTTGCAATTCAGGTTTGATACACCTTCTATTTATTATCAAAAGAAAAACGCAATTACATTGGATCATGAAGTAATAAACTCCTTTAAATGAATCACAGAGACTTATTTTGTTTTAGGCCTACCACAGTTGAACAATATCTTAACAAGCATTACGCTGATGAACACTTTGATTTCATCGAACTGATAAAGGCTTTGAGACCTACTTTACAAGATCGTGAAATTATTGAGGAAGAAATTAAGGATACTATCAAAAAAATACTAGCTGATCCTACCAAGCCAACAGCATTAAAGAATCTTGCATTAGCATTTGCCGTTGGTGATTTTCGTGTAAGAAGCCATTGTTCTTACTTATAATTAATAATATCCTATTTTAAAATGTAGATACTTCATAGTGAATCAGTCAGCAACTACTGGGATGTTATGAAGCTTAAGAATATGCCCCATGAAAATGCTGTGAAACAATATGATTTACACAAAAAGTCATATCCAAAAAACAAAGAAATCTTTGAAATTGATGGACTCATGCTTCAAGGGTTAAAAAAGAGTGCTGGCTCAATGATTAAGCAAGCTGCAGTCAACATTGTGGAGAGCACAAGCTCATACACTACTTTAAGCAGCACTCAAAAGAAAACCGTCAGTCTTGGTTTGAACTCTATTGTTGACCTGTCAGACAACAGTAGTAATGATGGATCACAGCAATCATTGTTCAATGAAGAAGCATGGCAGGAGCTTAAAACAAAAGTATATGATCCAAGAGACTTGCCTCCATTGCCTGCTAACATTGAAAAATACTAAAGAAGATTAAACTGGTTTGTTTTTAAATGTTTTTATGGATTCCTTGAACTATATATATTTATTTAAAAAAAACATATTTACCAGGTTGCTGTTGAGGACTTAAAGAAGGGGTATGTGCTTTGTCTTGAGTATCAAGCAAAGTTTGCATTTACAGATGATGAGTGTCACTTTGAGATCTATGCCCACATGTAAGATTTGTGTTGATTAACATAAACACAGCTTATCTAATGATCTTGATAGTTTGAGACTTCTCAACAAAAAGAACAGTGTTTTACACACTCATAAGTTCAAGACTGCTACTGAGCAGGATTTTGTTGGGGAGGTGTGGACTCCAATTCTATCATCAATTTTCAACCACGATGATTTAACTTTAAAGTGGTAAGTCATTATTTCATCAATCTTATCATATTATTTGTGAAACTAACATTCAAAAAAGGGGCGATTCTGTTTCTAAAGAATCAACAGCTGCAAAGAAAAGATCGTTGCAAAGTAATGCAGGAACAATGGGAGATCGTGTGGATTTGCGAGTCCTTGCTCAAGCTGAAGATACTCACATGGACGTCTTGAATTGCGAGTTTTCTGGAAGCATTCCCGGGCCTCAGAAATTCATAGACGATCATGTAAAGATACTACGTGAATCAAAGATTATCTTGGATAATATCACAAACAGACCATATTTTCCCACATCAGAAAAGAGACGGCTTATAATTCCTTGCTTCCAGGCATCTGCCTTAGATGGCGAGGTAAAAATCATGAAGTTGAGCGTACCTGGTTTATACACTGTACAACACTTTGGTTCAGTGCCTATACCAAATGATGTAAGAGACCTCAGTCTACTAAGAAAGAAATGCCTTCCTAGGTTAAAATACATAAGGGTAAGCTGGCTCAATATATATGTTTTCACTGTAATTTTAACTCAATTTACTTAGACCCATGCTCTTAAAAATGCTGGTATATTAACTGCTTCATTAAAGAAAGAAGTCAGAGCAAAGAAAAGCAGAAGCAGTTCATATTGTTGCTCTCTATCTTATGATGAAGACAGTAATGTTGATGCATGCTGGACCCATGGAACCTGGTTCCCCAGTTTAAAGAATCAACCCATTGTAATTCCTAGTGACCTTATATGATTCTTATATATATATCAATACAGATAACAACAATATGAACAGCAAAGAAACCATGACACCAAAAAGATAACTGTCATCCTGTGGTGCTATTTACTATTACAGCATCATTGCCAAACTTTCCTTAAAGATTTCTAGCTAGCTGTTTGTTAGATTGTTGTTGATTAATAAAGATTAAAGGCTTCATTCTAAGAAATAAAAGTAAACTGTTGATATTCTGATTTCTCACAGCAAAAGTACCTTCATTTGAATAATTAGTTATACAACACTGGGGTAACAATGACTCTCTCCTCAAGGTATCTTGCAAACTTTTCACAATTGACTGTTGAAGATGTATGTCCTGACATGGATAATTCAGCTGCTTTCACTTCATTAGGTTTCAAGTTCTCACAGAGCTTCCTGAACTTTCTTAACTTGATTTCAATAGCACTTTGATTGCTAGTGTATTGGTATGTTCTTTTATTCTCAACAGTACTATCTTCATGCATGCAATAAAGTATATCATGACGACCAGGGTCAATCAACACATGCTTGCCAATACTAGCTACCAATTCTTTTTTTCCCCAAATCTTCAATGTATTGGAATTCATTAAGTTCTTTTGTTTCTTTCTTGATTCTTCCACTGCCACCTTTCTTTGTATCATGGTTTTGTTTCAACACAGATACACCAACACCATCAGTCATCACCATTCCCCTAAACTTCATTGCATTTCTTTCACCCTGTGGCTTCATTGCTTTTGTTGTGGTATCAATAACAGCCCCCCACACTATATCTTTGTCCAAATGGCTGATAATAGGTCTTTTCAATATATGAGGGTATATTTATATCCTTGATCTTTAAAGGTATTTTAATAATTATCTAACATTAAGATAACTGTTTTTTGAATATTAGAACTTAATATTAATTTTACAGTCAATTAAATAATATTTCAGATAACTTTTTTTACTTCTGATACAATAAATGGTTTAAAGATCACATACCAAAATATCAGATATATTTAAAATTTTAGGATCAAATTTTAGTCCTAAGTTTATAAAGTTATTTTTTCATCCTGAAGATAAATACAGTATTAGAAGAAATATATATATACCTATAAAATACTGAGTGATTGTAAGAAGATCAAATTGTATCTCTATGGGTGTTTAATATATGCATATTTATTGTCATATAAGATGATATGAATTTTCTTCTCAGTAGAAAACAGTTGAAAAGCTTGTCTTGAAGGACTTCACACATGCCTGATAGCTTATAATAAGCCTTCAAATGCTTTGGGGTGTTTGCTTTGCAGTTATATTAAATAGAGTTTTTGGAAAATTGATAGTTCATGGGATAAGAGCTAAAGATATCATGAATCATATTATTGGAAATAGGGGGCTTGACCACCTATTCTTGTAAAACCTATTTAGTTATTCCATATATGTAAAATGTAGATTAGCATAAATAGTGAGAAGAAATTCACCCTTTGCATTTTTGAGAAACATAATCTTATTATTCCAAACAGTACACTTTTGCTTAAGGATTTCAAACAATTATTTCTCTTAACAATGAATGTAACTGCCCAAAAACTCTTTGCCAAGCAAGTATCCATGTGATTATTCAGACAAGTAGAAAATAACAAGACTGAACAAAGATAATTTTTATTAAGTGAAGAGTGGTTCATTATTTATACTTTTTGTGGGTGCTTATCCTTCAGTGGCATTCTACCTTTTGGTAGTTAATGATTAGTCCATGGCATAGCTTATTGATAGATGCAACCGTATGGTTGGTGTAGATGATTTATCCTATGGTAGTTTATATAGGTATAGCTTTATGGTTGGTGTAGGTGTTCTACCTAATGGTAGACTACATGTTGGAGCCTTATGGTTGGTTCATTGAATAAGCACACCATTATAGAGCCATCTATTATGTCTTTACTTTTAATTGCCTTTGATAGGTCTTATTTAATTCACTAAGGATTTATAGATAAAGGCAGCTCATTAAGTGTCCAATAATAATTTAAGCTTAGAAGGTTGATTTGTAGTTACGACCAATCAGTGAGATGATACAGAGATGTACTATGGTACTTGTGTGCACTCAAGCTTTCATAGAGTATTCTGAATGTCACAGCATACTACTCATGTTGACCAATTCATGAAGAATCTTTGGATTAAGGTCGGAACACAACAGTAACAATGTTTAAAAAATATTTATTATGGGACTTACACTGAATTAACTCCAGTGGTCATTGTCCAAAAGAGAGAGCCAAACTTACTTGTGTTGAGAACAGTGCATTCATTCATTGACTGAATGTCAACTGCCTCTACAACAACTATACTATCAAATTTTACCTCAACAGTGTTGTTCAGGGGAAAGACAATATTGTTTCCAATATTATCCTTTAGGCCCAAGGCAAAGAAAGAAGAAAGGTTGTAGGTTTCTTTGGCAAAAGCCAGATGTTGTGGTTGTGGGTGGGTAGATGAGGTTTGACCAAAGGCAAGTTTGAAGTTATAGAGAAGAATGGTGGCCATATTCTTCTTATCAGTGGCAATGATTTGACCAAAGAGAAAGAAAGAACCAGAAGAGAAGGAAAAGAGACCAGCCAGACCAATGACAATGCTTTTTGAGCTGATGTTGTTATCAGCAAGCTTGCAGGAAATGGTCAGGGGACACATCTCTTGGAAGACCTTGACCTCAGCCCCAGCAGTAAAAAGACCATCATGACAAGACACATGCCAGTACCCACCTTGGAAGATGTGCACTGACATGTACTTTTTGCCAAAGGAAACAGCAACATCTTGAGAGGGCAAGCATCTGTTGGTGAAGATTATCCTTTCACAGATAAACTTGTTAAATTGTTTACCTCTCTCTGTCTCATAGTGGACAGGTGAAGCAAAGCAAGTGATGTCTTCACAGAGATGACTGAGAAGATGGTGTTTGAGAGTGCTGCCAATTGTTGGTTTATTAGCAGACTTGGTGGGTGCTGCCAACTTATCATATATAGCAATTGCCCTGGTCAACTTTCCAACAACAGAATCCACATTGTCCAAATAAACATGCAAAGATGTTTTAATTCTTTGCATGTAAAGGAGAGACACAAGAGAACTGAGCTTAAAAAAACAATTATGAATAATTGCCTTGGAAGAGTCATTGGCAATGGGGTTTTTCTGAATCAGTTGATTCAGTATGGTTGGTATGCACTGTACAATAATCTTAAGATATCTTCCAAGATACAAACCACACAGGTGAAAAGGAGTGCAATGGTTTCTTGCAAAAGATTTGTTGTTGTAGTTGTGGAAGCTTTCTTCCAAGTGCTTGATTTCTGGTTTGGTAAAAATGAAACCATGCCAATAATAAGATTCTTGGCAACACCAAGGAGAATAGTGTGTAAGATCTCCACTGGGCAATCCTTGGAAGGATCCCACAACTTGAGGAACAAAAGGGCTTCACCACCAGTTAGCTTATAGCCAGTGCTGGGGTTACTTCTCAAACTGGCATTGTTGGGGTTGTTGGCACAGTGTTGATACATCTCCACCAACTCTTCTCTTCTTCTGGGAGGGGCACCATCCACTACTCCACTTCCCTTCTTCCAGTGGCACTTCCTGCATGGAAAGCTGGTACTTGCACCAAGACTACATGCCATTGCTGCATGCATGGGGTTGTCTGCCATGATGAGGTGCACCACACCAACAACAAGAACAGACTCACCAAACTCAATGTCAAACATCAACTCCACTCTCCAACATCTTCAGGTCTTCCACAATGTCAGGAAGCATCTCTACTGCCAATAACTTGTTACTGGTACAAACAAAGAACATGTTCTCTGTCTTATTCTGTTCCTTGAATGCCATGGTGGCAGGAGACAGAACTCAACTCTTGAACTTGTTCCACTTCCTGGTGGTATTCTCACTTGTGTCATCCAAGAACAAGTTCAGAGGCACAATCTTGACTGGCATGAACTGTCTATGGGGGCTAGCGGCAGCTCTCTTGAGAGGGTGGTAGGTAGTGGAGTTGATGTGGGTGTGGGTGGGAAGTTGAACATCTCTAGCAATGTCCAAAGTGACAATGCTGCTGCCAAGAGAAAAACCAGTTGCTTCTTCATAAGCATCAGCCATCAGTCTATCACATGAAGTGAAGAAATAGGTGAGCTTATATGTTGCTGTTGTTGCTGTTGTTTCACTAGGAGAAGCATGCACAATATCTCCAACCCAGAGATCTACAGGAGTGCCATCAATCTTAACAGTCACCATAGGGTGCTGGAAAAGAGGGTGGGTTCTCCACTTCTCTCCCTGAGTTACAGAAACTTGTTGGTTGGGAGTTCTGTCTGGCAGGGCAGAGAGCATTGCTGTTTTCTTAGGGTTGGCGGTGAGCAGCCTCAAGTACTCTGAAGGTTTGTTCATGGAGAACTGGTGGGTAGTGGTGGTGGGGGGCAAGCCCTTGCAGGTCTCAATGACTGCAACTTGGTGAGTGTTGGTGGGAAACTTGGGGACATGGCTTCTCACCCTCTTCTCAAGGTTGAGAACCCTGTTTAAGGCAGGGATTTTCTCTTGAGGATTGGCAAGGCAAGCCTCTCTTACATCCTTATACAGAGTAAGAATCTCCCCTGCAAATCTTCTCAAGATACATTCCTCATTCTCAGTGAAGAAACAATGCATGATCATCTCCAACTTTGATGAGAATGAGAACACACCATTCACAGAGGCAACATCCTCAAAAGTGTTGTTGTTGCTGTTGAAATCTTCTTCTCCAGCAGCCCAAAGAGGTTCTTCTTTGAGCACTTCCTCAGCTTCAACAATCTCTGGCTCATCATCACTCTCCTCTTCTACATGGAAGACTGTGTTGATGGCAGAGAGAGGTCTGTAGACAATAGCAATAAAGCATGATGAGTTTGGTTCTTATTATTCTATGCCTCTGTTTTTATGATAAATACCAAGAAGAAGACTCAGCCATGGAGCTATTCAAAGTAGAGAATGAGTAACATTACTTTTAGACTTGAGATTAATCTTACATGTTGTGGGTAGCAATGTGTAATTTCATATTTCCTTTTGTTTTGAATGTCTTTTTGCAGACAGTGCAGGTGGGAATTTCACTTTTCTTGAAGTTGATGGTGGTGAAAGACATGGTAAGGAAGATTTCAATATAAGAAGAGAGTGAGTTATTTGACTTGTGAATTTTGACTTAATAAATTATTGAAAAGTGAAGGCTAGAGTAATATGTCACCAAAATCAAAATATTTTCTTATTCTTTTGTCTGTTATTATTTTGTTATTTCTTGCACTGCCCCTACAACTCAACACCCAAGTACTCATCAAGATGAACATAACTGAGCAAGGTAATGTACTATTATTAACAAAGAGAAGCAATAGAAGGAGGCAATAGACACTACCAAAGGCTATTTTTGAGATAAAAAGATAAGCAGTGTCATTATCTGGGCTTGAGTTCAATATAATCTACAAGACATAGTACTGACTCTTCTTCTAATAGATGATATATGGCTTATTATTCTAAAGACAAGTATTAAGTACAAGGTAAGTTTACTATATCTCTTGATTGAATTATTACTAATACACTCTTCTGTTATTAGACAAGTTAAGACTCTTCTCAAGTCAGTCTCAGGTGGTCTTCTTCCTTTTATACTGTCTAGGTGTCTAGGCTGTCTAGGGTATACTCCTGAGCATGGTTATCTA
>JALLLS010000116.1:0-88990 GCA_025094145.1 Spinellus fusiger | reverse complement strand
GAGCATTGGTACAAGTATGGGAATCCAGTTGAGCATAGTGTCTTGCTTTGAGGGATTATACCAAGTTCCAGTGACTTCTGAAGACTTCATGGCCTTGAGTCTGTCAGCATGCACTCAGGAGTTGTATGGCTTGCCTTGAATGTGGTCAGCTTGTATATGTTTGTGCTTTTGTTTTTTCCACAACAGTATAAGGGCCTCTCCAGTTATACTCCAAACCCAAGCATTGTTTGTGGCATATTAGGACATGGTCTCCAATATTGAAAGTATGGGGCTTTGCAATGGCATCCCAATGTTCTTTATCCCAGTTACTGTTAGCCATAGTTCTTTCATTTGCTTCTTGTTGTGCCTTGAGTAGTCTTTGGTGTGAGGCAGACAAGCCAGTGGGTTTGGCTCTTATGGATGTTGGGGTGTCAATAAATGGTCTTAGGACATCCCTGGTAGACAAGGTTCTTGGCCATAGGTTAGGAAGAAAGGCTGTATCTTGTGGTCCTGTGCTTGCATATGTGGCATGCCCACAGGGCAGTTCAAATATTTATCCATCAATGTATGGCACCATTCACATACTTCTGAAGCATTTTCTTAAGGACACCATTAAGTCTTTCACGTTTTCCATTTGTTCTTGGATGGAATGTGGATGTGAGCTTGTGATGAGTCTTGATTTTCTTTGTGTAGTATGCCAGAATTTGAGAAGTGAAGTTTGCACCTTGGTCTGTTACAATCTTGGTAGGACATCCAAAATGCATGACTATTTCTTTGTATAAAACACTGCAATAGCTTCACCAGTGGCAGCAGGAACAGCTCTTGCAATTGGCCAATTTGTTGCATAGTCTACTGCTACTAAGATCCATTTGTTGCCCACCACAGTGGTTGGGAGTTCTTCTATGAAATCCAAATGCCATTGGGAAAAGGGGCAGGAACATCCCATTGAGACATTGGTGTGCGGTGGATGTTCTTGTCAGCATTGGCAGCCAATTGGCACTGTGGGCATTTCAACAACCATTCTTGTATCTGTTTTTCATACTAGGCCACCACCAACGTTTACTCAACAAGTCATATACTGTGAGTTCCCCAGCATGTCCAAAAGCATTATGAAGGTTGTTGACTAAGTTGGCACAGTGTATGTATGGGGTATATTGAATTTCTGTTTCTTGGTCATTGATAACTACCTTTTGGTACACTGTATCCTCTGTCACAACAAAGTTCTTGTGCTCCAACTGTAGTTTTGCTTTGTTTTCCTCAGGCCATTCTTCTTCTGAGCTTAGGTAACAACTTGGCCAGTCCAAGGGGTGAGTCAGAGCCAACATGTATAAGTAATCAGGCTCCATGGTCTTTGTTTCTGGCTCCTTTGGGTTCTCCAGTCTTGATAGCACATTGGGTACATCATTTTCTTTCCCAGGCTTGTACATGATGGTAGGGTTGTACAGCTCTAACTCAGATATCCATTGAATTAGTTGTGGTGTAGGTTTGGTCTGACTTCTGAAATACTGTAGTGGGAGATGGTCTGTGTAAACCACATAGGTCTTCCTTCTATCATGCACTGCCATGTCTGTAGAGCATGCATGATGCCTAAGCAGCTCTTGTTCTTGTGCTGGGTAGGATTGTTCTGCTTGTGATAGTTTCTTTGATTCAAATGCCAAGGGTTCCAGTGGCCATCATTGTCTTCTTATAACAGCACTGCACCTACACCATAGTCTGATGAGTCTGTTTCTATCTTGAAGGATTTTTCCATGTTGGGTGCCAATAACACAGGAGCAGTCATCAGTTTTTCTTTGAGCATTTCAAAACTCTTCTGGCACTCTTCTGTCCATACAATGGGTCTACGTTTTGGTCCAACTCCTCATGTAAGGTCCATGATAGGTGCTGCAATACCTGCAAACCCTGGTATGAGTCTTTGGTAGTATTGTGCCAGGCCAATGAACTGTCATACCTCCTGCACGTTTGTTGGTGGCTCTCATTCTTTCAACACCTTGATTTTATCTGTGGATGGTAGTATTCCATCTTTCAGCACTTAGAAACCCCAGAAAAGTTAATTGGTCTTTGTTAAATTTGCATTTTTTCAGATTTGCAATTAGTTTGGCCTCCCTCAGTTTTTTGAGTACTTGTTGTACATGTTCCATATGTTCTTGTTGTGTTTTACTGAAGATGTGTATATCATCCAGGTATACTAGTGCAAATTTATCCAGTGCATTGCCCAAGACGTTGTTCATCAGTTGTTGGAAAGTGGGAGGTGCATTGGTTAAACCAAAAGGTAAAACAAGGAATTCATACTGTCTGTATTGTGTGTTGAAGGCTGTCTTTGGTACATCTTCTGGTCAAAATTTGTACTTAGTGATAACCACTTCTCAGATCCAAACTAGTGAAGTGTTTTGCTCTTTTGAGTTGTTCAAGGCATTCATCAATTCTTGGGAGTGGGTGATTGTTTCTGACTGTGACCTTGTTCAGGGCTTGGTAGTCCACACACATATGCATAGTGCCATCCTTCTTTTTTACAAATAAAATATGTGCTCCCCATGGTGATGCACTTGGTTGTATCAGGCCTAGTTTCAGTAGTTCATCCAACTGTTTTTGCAGCTCTTCCAGTTCTAATGGGCTCATTTTGAATGGTGGTCAACTTATTGGTTCTGCATCTCCCATGTTGATTACATGGTTTGATCTGTCTTTTAGGTGTTATTCCTGGTAGGCCATCTTGGAACACATCACCAAATTCCTTGACAAGTGCCTGGCAATTGTCTTCCCCCTCTTCTTTGCCTGTTGTATCTTGGAGGTGCAACAGGTAGTACTGTGCATTCTCTCTTTTTGCCAGCTTCTCCACCTGCTTGGCTGATATCATGTAATTCAGGTGTGTTGTTCCATTTTGAGATTTTGTGTGGCCAGAGCTTGACAGTTTGGTTACTCTTGTGGAGTGTCCATGCATCATTTTGCCAATCTGGGACAGGTCATGTCTGCAGTAACCAGGTTCTTCCCAAGATTAAGTCAAATTTTGTCTGCAGTACAAATGCTTTGATGGTGTCTTCATGGCCATTAAGAGAGATATTCAGATGTGCCTTCTGGTCAATTACAATTGTGTGGCCTCCAGCAGTTTCCACCAAGCATCCTTTGATGTTTGTCAGTTTCTGGGCTGTGTGTGCTACCTGCAGTGATACATAGTTTGCACTGGCACCATTGTCAATCATTACCAGATTTGTTGGCCATTGTGCACAGCAGCATAGAGAGGCAGGTCTGTTTCCCTGTTGTATAGATTTCTTTAACAAAAGTTTGGCCTTGTAAGAGAAAAGTCTCTAGTCTCCTATCCTCATCATCCAAGTACTGTTCAAACTTCTCTTTATTATCAGCATCATAATATTCACTAGTGCTCTCACTATCACTTTCCATTTCATCTCCAGAGGTATTCTCCATAGTCCACAACTGCCCTCTGTCTACAGTTGTGTGGGCCAAAAACCCTGCTTCTTCTCATATTCTTCTTCAAATTGCCTAATGTCACTGATTCTTTGGCAGCAGTTCCTCTTCATATGTCCCTTGTTGTGTTCCAACTTCAATCTAAAGATTCTTTATGAATTGGTCAACATGAGTAGTATGCTGTGACATTCAGAATACTCTATGAAAGCTTGAGTGCACACAAGTACCATAGTACATCTCTGTATCATCTCACTGATTGGTTGTAACTACAAATCAACCTTCTAAGCTCAAATTATTATTGGACACTTAATAAGGTGCCTTCATCTATAAATCCTTAGTGAATTAAATAAGACCTATCAAAGGCAATCAAAGGTGAAGACATAATAGATGGCTCTATAATGGTGTGCTTATTCAATGAACCAACCATAAGGCTACACCTATATAAACTACCATAGGATAAATCATCTACACCAACCATACAGTTGCATCTATCAATAAGCTATGCCATAAACTAATCATTAACTACCAAAAGGTAGAATACCACTGAAGGATAAACACCCACAAAAAGTATAAATAATGAACCACTCTTTACTTAATAAAAATTATCTTTGTTCAGTCTTGTTATTTTCTACTTGTCTGAATAATCATACATACTATAATAAAAAATATTTTACTTATAAATATTCTTTTAATTTCTAACAATTTTTAATTATATATTATATTGATCAAAATTTTATAATAATTTTTAATTATATATTATATAGATCAAAATTTTATAACAATAAAATCTTTAATAAATTTATTTTTAATTATGAAATATATTTATCTATCATAAGATAGCCATACCAATTGGTAGCAGTTAATTCCAATCATTAACCCATAACATCTATCAGTTTTATCAATAAATCAATAGTAATAATAACTCAATTAATTTATAGAATCTTGAGCAGCTATCTTTAAATCAAACTATAGAATTAGACTGTCAATAAATGACAGGTTTTTATATATTTTTGACTTTGTTAATATCCAGCTCAATTATAAAATTGACTGATAAACTTTCTAAATAAGATAATCCCTCTTGAAAAATATAGTTTTTGATAATCTTTTAATTATTAATAATTATTAATATTAATAAACATTAATTATAACCAACAAACTTTATTTAATTATATTTTTTTATATTTGTAAAAATTATTAATATCATTAGTAGATATTATTAAGAAATCATTTTAATTATATTAATATTTATTAAATTTGAAAGAAAATTAATCAGACTCAAAACAAAATACTTTTATTAAAACAATTTTGACATGTCTATTTAGTATAAATAAACAAGTGGCTGTGTACTGAATATGATCTATTACTGTTTTAGGATGCTTGTCAAATAATGGCCTGTTCAGTAGACTATAATATGCAGTGTCTTAATTATGAATTACATTGTAGAAAGGAGACAACTTAATAATTGGTCTGTGACTGCTACTGTTGTTTTCATGATTACAATAATATTCTTCAGATTATAACTTTTATCTTTTTCTTTATTTAATCCATTTATCTTAATGTTAAACATTTTATTTATTTCTCTTATATATCTAGCTTTTTTTTTATATTTATTATGATTTTATAAAACAAAAATGACTAGCCTATTTATGTTATTTTAAATTATGAATATGTAGAATAGGTGAAAAGACAACACTTATTTGCATAAATGACTGTAACAAAGTGAGAGGTCTAGTGAAGTTGCTAAAAAGACTAGAAGTAAAGAAAGGTTTCAGATAAAAACTATATAAAATAGCAAATGCCATATTTCAATAAAAAAACAAGAAGTTCATTATATACTTGGATTCTGAATACAGGTAGTTTAGGCCCAAGGTCAAGTATAGTTGTTGGTTTTTGTTTTATTCATGTTTGTCCTCTTTGTTTGTCCCTTTTGTTGGTTCTTCATTAGGAAGGTTGCCTTTCTCAGTCTTCTTGTGCTTCTCTAGATTTGCTCTCAGACCACCTTTTCCAGAACCACCAACCCATAGTTCTTGCAGCTGTAAAGAATCAAGTTCCCTACCATATCATTTACAAGCCCCTCCAACCCCTACATTTAAAAGAGCAGCCAGCCTTTCCCTAAGATCCTGTATGTCTCAAGAATAAACCCTTTGCCCAAACATACAAATATTTATCACTTTTATTTTATTATATATACTTTTATTTACTTCTAACAATAACCTTAAATTATTTAAAAAAACATATACTTTCCAGTATATTAAAGATATGTGATCTTAATATTACAAAACAAATTATTTTTATTGTTAATTGTAGGATAAATATGACCTTTAATATTCCAGATCATTATTTTGATATTGACTTTATTGTTTTTACTAAAAGATCAGAATTTTACTTATACTATATATTTTTTACTTATACTATATATTTTTTACTTATACTATATTTTCTTTGTTTTAATATATTTCTATATAAAATGTTATTACAATAGAATAAGAATTTTATTATCAATGTCAATTAATTATTTTATATTATAGGAAAACTCTAGTATAAAATAAGGATCTTTAAAAAGATGTCTATAACTATATTAATTATTTTATAAATTAATTACTTTTCTATATATAATATTTAATCTTTTACAATTATTCTGTATTCATTCTATTATTAATTAATTAAATGGCTTCTATTTATTAATAACAGATAATAATCTTTTTAGACAAATATTTTCTAGACTACCAAGAAACGTTTTAAAAGATTTAGATTTTAGATTTTTTAAAATTGGAATATTGATTTAGATAAAGATTTATTTCAGAAGAAAATAGAATCAATAATTTATAGTTGATGTTTCTAGAAACTATTAATACCTAAAAAAAGATATTAATTTTAAAACAATTAAGATATTTAAAATATAGGACCTTATTCAAAATGTAGATTATTTCTAATAGATATTAAAATATAATAATACAAATAAATTAAAAGATTAGATTTTTATCATTATAAATTGTTGGCAGTAATAATATAAGAATGTAACCAAGTGGCCAGGTTTTCAAGTCTGTCATTCAGTTTCTGATTTCCTATAATTGGAATCTTATGTACTCCATCCACAAAGAGAGCATTCATGTCAATCAAAAGGCTTTTTGCTTTCCCAACAGCACCTGATATACATTCATCCACCAGAGCCTTTTTTAATACAGCTTGATCTTTATTTTTGAGGACAGATATCCCAGTGTTAGCAAATATCTTTAACCCAGGATTTCTTCCATGATTAAAATTATAAAGAGTGTAGATTGAATAGGAATAGTATTTGTAGGACTTGGTGATGGGTCCAGAGGCTTGGCATAAATAATATGATGATGGTTTATCAAACTTTGTGCTTATCTGTTGAAGTTGATTTATAATGTTAGTGTTGCTGACTGATGTTGCATTGATGTTCTCAGCTAGACTTTTTGCTTTCTCAATTAATTTTTTATCCAAGTAAATGCTTGCTGACAAAGAATCAACTCCAAGTAGTTTAAAGTTTGTTGTTACGCCACCCATGCTTGGTCTTGTTGTTTGGTCCAATCAAATAGAAGAAGTGATAAGAGCATTGAATGTCTGAGTGCCAATAACCAGTGTCAGTCCATATTGGCTATTTAGGGTTGTAGGCCATACGTCAGAGTATCTAGTCTTGCATGGAGGTGGTAATAAAGTTGGGATGGCATTGTGCTTTTTTTTTCCAAATGGTTCTCAATGTATATCAACAATTTTCTTCCTGCTGTAAACTTCAATGGTGTTGACCATAATAGTTTTATTGTTGGTTGCATTGTTGATAATGGATCCAGCCAGTAACTGAGCAGCAAAATATTTCATTTGGGGGTAAAAAGTCCAGTCATAGTTGAGTAAATCACAGTATTCAGCTGATAGTTTGACATATTTTTGCTTTTGTAATAATTTGACATAAGGAGACATTGCCAGCATATTGTGTATGACATGAGGGTTTTCAAAAGAACAGTTGGTACAAAGTCTTTCCTCAGAATCCATAGCATCAAAGGTTTGCTTCAGGGGAATATGTTCAATATGAGAGTTTCCAGAGATATGTCTTTTTATTACAGTGGGGTGTGCCAGGGTGGTTTGCTCCACTCCATTATTAAAGATTGAAAATGGTCTGAGGTTCATAGTTTCCAATAAATGTATTGTCTTAATTTTATCTTTACTAGTGTCATTTGTTTGTTGACAGGCATACAGTATGGCATTTTCATATGGGCAATGTATGACTGTTTTCTCTGTATCAATATCTAGGTGTGAAGCTGGAATTGTCACTGATGATGGGATGGTGATTACTTGATTTTCACTGTCTAATTCTTCACTGTCACTGTCAGTGTCTTCTTCTAATTCTTTACTATAAGATCATTTATAAGATGTCAATAGAGTAAACTTTTTATTTTTGTTATTGTGTTTGTCCTAACCTATCCTGTGAATCTTTTGTATTGGTGATTGTTGATTGATGAGATTTTAAATGCACACCAACCAGCTCAATGGTTTGGAATATTGATGTGCATACAGGACATGAATAGTTGGTACCTGTTAATGCTGATTTTTGACCAGTAGAACTGCCAGTGGGTCTACCAGATTTCAACAGGGAATAATCAATAAAATGCTTAATTTTCAGATGTCCTCTAAATTTTGTTTTATTGCTGAATCCACTCTTATCACAAAGAGGGCAGGCCAATATAACATCAAGTGAAGTGTATTTAATGGAAATGTGATGGGATGAATGGACCTGAAGGTTTGAAAGAAAGAAAAAGAAAAACACAAAAGAACTTAATTTTTTTATGTCTTTTAATACAATATTTACTATACACCCAAAGATTTTTCTGGCCTTTAAGCAATGATATCTTCGCCTTTTAAAACTGAAAAATTCTTGCCTTTTATGGATCTTCATTTAAAACTGAAAACTTCCTGCCTTTTATGGAACTGTACTTGAAATCAAAGGTTTGCAAGTATCCAAAATTTTCTTACCTTTTATGGAATACCTCAATATCAAATTATATTATCAATAAAATATTGTTTATGAATAAAATTGTTTATTATAATAATATAGCTAATAATACTGTAGCTAATAATAATATAGCTAATAATATACTATTACTATAGCTACTGCTGTTCTAGGTATATTCCTTCATAGCAATAGAATCTATACCCTAGAAGCCTTGTGCTTTAATATTGGAAGATAGATAACTATGCTCAGGAGTATACCCTAGACAGCCTAGACACCTTAGACAGTATAGAAGGAAAAAGACCACCTTGGACTGACTTGAGAAGAGTCTTAACTTATCTAATAACAGAAGAGTATATTAGTGATAGTTCAATCAAGAGAGATAGCATGCTTACCTTTTAGTTAATACTTGTCTTGAGAATAATAAGCCATATGCTATCTATTAAAAGAAGAGTCAGTACTATGTCTTGTACATTGCAATGAGCTCAAGCCCAGATGATGACACTGCTTACCTTTTTATCTCAAAAATAGCCTTTGGTAGTGTCTATCACCTCCTATTGTTTTTCTTTGTTAATAACCACACATTACCTTGCTTATTTATGCTCATCTTGACAAGTAATTAAGTATCAAATATTATGGGCAGTGTGAAAAACAACAAAAGAATAACAGACAAAAGAATAAGAAAATATTTTGATTTTGGTGATGTATCACTTTAGCCTCCACTTTTCAATAATTTATTAAGTCAAAACTCATAAGTCAAACAGCTCACTCTCTTTCTGTTTTTATATTGAAATCTCTTTTACCATGTCCCTCACTACCATCAACTTCAAGAAGAATGAAATTCCCACCTGCACTGTCTGCCAGAAGATTTTCAAAACAAAGGGAAATCTGAAATCACACCTTTCTACTCATAAAATGTAAGGATAATCTCAAGTCTAAAAGTAATGTTGCTCATTCTCTACTATGAACAGTTCCATGCCTGAGTCTTCTTCTGGGTATTTATTGTAGAAACAGAAGCATAGAATGATAAGAACCAAGCTCATCATGATTTCTTTCTATTGTTTACAGACCTCTCCCTGCCATCACCACAGTCTTCCATGTAGAAGAGGAAGGTGATGATGACCAGGAGTTTATTGTTGAGAACAAAGATGTGCTTGGGGAAGAACCTCTTTGGGCTGCTGGAGAAGAGGATCTCAACAGCAGTGGCAATGCTTTTGAGGAGGCTGCCTTTGTGGAGGGCGTATTTTCATTTGCCTCAAGATTAGAAATGATCTTCCACCATTTCTTTTTCAAGAACAAAAGTTGTTTCTCAAAGGCACTTGCAGGGAAGGTTATGTCTTTGTGTCAAGACGTAAGAGATGCCACTCTTGCCAACCCCCAAGAAAAGATGCCTGCCTTGGACAGGATTCTTAATCTTGAAAAAAGAGCAAAGAGCAACGTCCCCAAGTTTCCCACCACCACCCACCAAGTTGCAGTGGTAAAATAGTGCAAGGGCTAGCCCCCTACCACCACCACCCAGGAGTTTTCTATGAACAAACCCTCTGAGCATTTGAGGCTGCTCACCACCAACCCCCTCAAAACAACAATGCTCTCTGCTTTGCCAGACAGAACACCTGAACAGAGTGTTTTGCCTCAGCAAGGGGAGAAATGGAAGACACACCTGCTATTCCAGCACCCAATGGTCACTGTCACCATTAACAACATTTGTGGATCTCTGGGTGGGAGATCTATATATACCTCTCCTGGTGAAAGTGTAACTTCACCATACAAGCTTGCCTCCTTTTTCATGTCAAGTGGTAGATTGATGGCCAATGCCTGAAGAAGCATCTGGTTTTTTTCTGTCAGAAGCATTGTCATTCTAGACATTGTGAAAGACATTTGACTTTCCAACAACACCCACACCAACTCTACTGCCCACCACCCACTCAAAAAAATTGCTACAAGTACCACCAACCCCAACAGACAGTTCATGCCAGTAAAAAATGTGCCTCTGAACTTGTTCTTGGATGATACAAGTGGCAATACAACCAAAAAGTGGAACAAGTTTGAGAGTTGTGTGATGTCTCTTGTGGCAATGCTATTCAAAGAACAGTGTAAGGTTGAGAATCTGTTCTTTGTCTGCACCAGCAACAAGCTGTTAATCACAGAGATGCTCCTGGAGCTTGTGAAGGACCTTGGAGCCTTGGAGAAAGGTGTAGAGATGTTTGATGTGGAGCATGGCAAACCTGTTCTTGTTGTTGGTGTAGTGCACTTTCTCATGGAAGACAACCCTATGCATGCCACAGCTGCATGCAATCTTGGTGCTAAGGCTAGGCTGCCATGTAGAAAGTGTTACTGGGTTAATGGTGGAAATGCAACAGTGGAGCAGGAGGGAGTGGATGGTGACACTCATACAAGAAGAAGAAAGGAGGATCTGGTGGAGATGTACCAGTATTGTGCCAGCAACCCCAGCAATGCTGGCCTCAGAAGCAACTCTGACACTGGGTACAAGTTGACTGGTGGCAAAGCCCTTTTGTCCTTGCAGTCATGGGATCTGACCATGGATTGCCCAGTGGAAATACTCCACACCATCCTTCTTGGTGTTGCAAAACATCTTGTGGTTGGCATGGTGCCATTTTATGCCAAGAAAGAAGTGAAGCAGTTGGAAGAAAGATTCTTCAGCTACAACTAGAAAGCTTTCACAAGAAAGCACCATACTCCATTTTGCCTGCATGGATCTTATCTTGGAAGAGACTACAAGATAATAATCCAGCAGATGCCCACCATCCTGTGTGACCTGGTCCAAAGAAGACTTATAAGCAACAATGATTCAAAAGCAATCATCCTTGATTGTTTTGTCAAGCTTGGTTTGCTTGTATCTCTTCTCTACATGCAGGATATTGAAGCATGTCTGGACATCTATGTGGACAAGGTCAGATCTGCCACAAAAGAGTTGGTTGCTTCTATCATCATGTATGATGATTTGCCAGCTTCAAATGCATCTGCAAAGAAGACAATCATCAGCAACACCTTGAAGCTGCATCTCCTCCACCACCTGTACAAAGATATCTTGTGGTTTGGTTCACCTGTTTGATACAAAACAGAGAGAGGTGAACAATACAACAAGTTTATCCAAGAACACATACTGCACACCAACAGGCAGTCACCTTCTTGGGATGTTGCTGTGTCTTTTGGAAAGAAGTGTATCTTGACACACATCTTTCAGGGTGGGTACTGGCAGGTACTGGCAGGTACAAGGCCACAGTGGTCTCTTTACTGCTGGTGCTGAGGTGAAGCTGTTTCAGCACATACGTTCTCTTGTTCTGTCTTGTGAGCTTGCAGACAACAACTGCAGCTCCAAAAGAATAGTTGTTGGTCTGGCCGGTCTCTTTTCCTTTTTTTCTGGTGCTTTGCCTGTCTTTGGTAAGGTTGTTACCATTGACAAAAGAGAGAATATGGCCACCATTCTTCCCTACAACTTCCAACTTGTCTTTGGTGAGAATTCAACCACCCACCCTCAACATCTTGCCTTGGCTGCAGGTCCCAATTCTTTCTCTCTTTTTTCCTTGGGTTTAAAAGATAGCATTGGAAACAATGTTATCTTCCCATTGAACACCACCATTTAGGTAGCCCTCAACAAGATAGTTGTTGAACAAGTTGTAGACATTGTGTCAATGAATGAATGCACTGTTCTCAACACAAGTAAGTTTGGCTCTCTCTTTTGGACAATGACCACTAGAGTTAATTGAGTGCAAGTCCCACAATAAATATCTTTTTTAAACATTGTTATGCTGCAAATACTGTGGGCTTAAGGATAACACATTATGTTAAGAGAGAATATCAGTGACTGAGTTGTAATTTTGGGGTGATTCTTGTTCTATTTCTTGTCTTTACAGCCAATTTTCTACTTTTCAATTGCAAAATCAATTATCTTTGTTCTGATAGGCAGGCAGAGTTTGAAATCGATCATCTGGACAATAAAAAGGCATTTTCAAACATATTAGCCAATCATAAGAAGATTTTGATTTTATTCTCAGGATATTTCCTTTTATATCCCAAAAATTTTTGGGTGTGTAGGTGATTGGCAGTTTTCCTTGTGATGAGATTGGTGGCAGCTCCTTGGTCAGCCACAGCTCAGACTTCCTTTTCTCCAATTACAGTTTTGGGTAAATTAACCCAATGTGTGGATATCTTTCTCTTATTTGTACAATAAATATGACCACCAGTGGTAGACTTTAGTTTATTTAATACAAAAAATCCTACCACTAGAGGTGAGGGTGTGCATGTATTGCTTAGTCTTTTCCTAAAGACATCTTGCCTATTTGTAGTGTAAGCACTTTTATCTGTTTCTCAAGCTCAGAATAACAACCCCCATTTTCCCTATTTCTTCATCTGTGAGCAGGCCTTGTGGAATGTGTCTGTGATATTTGTGCATCCAACCTCTGGGGGTTCTGTGCTTGACGTGGCTACATCTTTGTCAATGCCTTATTCCTTTGGGGTGTTGTGGCAGGAGCAGGAGCAATTTCTGCATATACCTTGAATTTCTTAAAGGTCTCTTCAAAGTTATCCTTTTTCACACTGAAGACTGATACTCCAGTAAACACCCATATGTAAGGAAAAGCTTTGATGGTGGCAATGGCTATGGTATTTGCAGAGATGTTGGTATCTCTCAATACTTTGTTTAACCTCCTTGCCTCTTCAGCACAGTCTGTTGCCTCCATGAAATTGAAGTATGCTCCTTTTGCCAGCTGGCCTTATACTTCTGCTTGATATCTGTAAGTCAGGTATTTTTCTTTCAGGAAAGTGAAGACATCTTCAGGTTTATCAAATGAACTCAAGGCTACTGCAGTAGCAGCAGGACCCTCCAATTTTGCTGTGACCATGGTTGCTGTGACATAATCTGTGATGTGGCCAAAGAGGTCCTTCTCCCATTTCTTGATTTCAGTTACCCAAGTGTCCACATCCTTGAACAAGGTGTCTCCAGTGAATACTGGTGCTCTCTTTGAGAAGAGGTTACTGGTGGTAGTGACATCCATGTTAACAAAAAGGGGTTTACTTGGATTGTCTGTTTAAGGCAAAATAAGTGTTCAAAAAATCAGAAAACAAAAGGTGTGTTTGTAACATAAGAAATATATTTTGCAAAGCTTTCTTCTATCTAATAGATGGATAGCTTATATACTTTTTCTATCTGCTACATTAGTCTATATAGAATTACAAAAGCAATCTCTTCCAAAAACATAGGAAAGATTTCTAGCATATTAATATGCCAGGGATCAAATACTTCCATATTTGTAATAATATCCTTTAATTCAAACAAACACACATCTTGTTTTTGGGTTTTCCAACAGTCTGATGAGTCATGGTATGAAGTAGAGGGTTACCAGGGAGAAACCAGAGTGATTCAAAAGATCAGAGAGAGGTATAATGCTGCCCATATTATACCTACAACCAAATGGACAAAAGGTAGCATAATGATCTGGAGCTGTTTCTGGGCTGGTGGATTTGGGCCTTTGGTCTTTATTGATGGCATTGTAAATCAGGACATATATGCCAATATTTTGACAGTAAAATTTCTGTCATAGTTCATTAAATTAAATGATAAAGAGGATAAGGACTTTATATTTCAAGAAGATGGTGCTAGCTGCCCTACAGGTAGCTATACAACTTGGTGGAAAAACACACATGCAATTAGGCATTTTGATTACTAGCCTGCCCAAAGTCCTGATCTCAACCCTATTGAGCATCTCTGGAGCTGTCTTGATAAGCTTATCAATAACAAGAGAGTCAGTATTAATAATATTGGTAAGCTCAAGACAGCTTTAGAAGAAGCTTGGGGAAATATTTACATCAATCTTGCCAAACGTTTAGTTGGCTCAATGAAGGATCACTGCAAGGCAGTTATTGATGCCAAAAGTGGTCCAACAAAATATTAAATAAAAACTTATATATATTACTGTTATTACAAATATGGAAGTATTTGATCCCTGGCATATTAATATGCTAGAAATCCTTCCTATGTTTTTGGAAGAGATTGCTTTTGTAATTCTATATAGACTAATGTAGCAGATAGAAAAAGTATATAAGCTATCCATCTATTAGATAGAAGAAAGCTTTGCAAAATATATTTCTTATGTTACAAACACACCTTTTGTTTCTGATTTTTTAAACAGTATAAATACTGCTAGAAAAGACTTTTAATAAAGATTATCTTTTTTCTTCCTCTACACACAAGGAGATTTTTGGGATATATAAGGAAATATTCTGAGAATAAAATTGCAATATTCTTATGATTGGCTAATGTGATTGAAAATGCTTTTTTGCTGTCTAAATGAACTATTTCAAACTCTACTTGCCTGTTTTAGCAATGGCTACTGACTGTTGTAATCATGAAGACAATGGTAGCAGTCACAGACCAATTATTAGGTTGTCTCCTTTCTACAACATAATTCATAGTTAAGACACCACATATTAAAGTCTACTGAACAGGCCATTATTTGACAAGCATCCTAAAACAGTAATAGATCATATTCAGTACACAGCCACTTGTCTATTTAGTATAAATAGACATGTCAAAATTGTTTTAATAAAAGTATCTTGTTTTGAGTATGATTAATTCCCTTTCAAATTTAATAAGATTCAACCCTATGGTTGGTTCCTGGGATAAGCACTCCATTATTGAAACCATTAATTATTATGAGTCTTACTCAATTGACTCTGATAGGTCAATATTGTCCTGTTAGGATTATTAATGAAGATGGCTCTTGTTAAGTGTCCAATAATAATTTGAGCTTAGAAGGTTGATTTGTAGTTACAACCAATCAGTGAGATGATACAGAGATGTACTATGTTACTTGTGTGCACTCAAGCTTTCATAGAGTATTCTGAATGTCACAGCACACTACTTGTGTTAACTTATTCATAGAGAATCTTTGGATTGAAGTCAGAACACAACAAATGGAATATTTATACTAAAGAACTAAATGTTAAAATAGAGAATGATTTCATAAGAAATTAACTTAACAAAAATAATTAAAGACAATTGCATTGCTACTACATTATAGATGAATAACAACTACAAATTTAATAGGCTAAACTAGCATTGTTACAAGAATACATCATAACAATGATTCTTCAAGAGAAAAGAAAAAAGAAAAAGAAACTAAAATAGTGCTATTGAGATGAACTTGTAGTAATGAAGTTATCCCCTGCAAAAGCAACTAAAATAGTGCAAAGAAATAAATCATAGAAAAGAGAAAACAAGTTTAGGTAGAAAATAGAATAGCATGAGAAAAAGAGTAAAGAAAAGAAAAAGATTGTGGGACAAGAGCATTGATCTCTTTACCATGTACAGAAAACATCAGAAACATATTGGTTTCCAAAAGAGGAAGAAAAGAGAAGATCAACACAAAAAGGAAAGAAAAAGAAACAGAACCAAAAAGGAAATAGTCAAGGAACAGAGAAATTTGTAAAGTCAACTCCCTGCACTACACCTGGCAGTCACTGAGGCCACCAACCTCACAACACCATGTGTCAAAGAGAAGTTCCGCAATGGTCTAGGTTAAAGATTTTTATTAAAGGAGATAGTTGCATTTGCTTAATGAAGCCTTACTGCACTCTTTATACTATTAGATATAAGCAAAAAAGTTCTACAGGACAAAAGAACAAAAAAAGATAGGCAAGAAAAAGAAACTAAGACTATTACACTTTAAGGCTGTCTCTGCTCTCCACTCTACAGCTGTGTTAAAAGATTGTAACAGTGAGAGAGAGGAGGCCAGAGAAGCAGAGCAAAAAGCTGTTCATTCATGCACCTGGTGCACCTGATCATGCCAAAGCATGTCTGGACTTGGGTGGGGGCTGAAATCAGAGTCAGGATTGTAGAGCTGATCTATGTGCCAGAGGATCTTGTGTAGTGGCAG
Source organism: Spinellus fusiger (assembly GCA_025094145.1). Taxonomy (NCBI): domain Eukaryota; kingdom Fungi; phylum Mucoromycota; class Mucoromycetes; order Mucorales; family Phycomycetaceae; genus Spinellus; species Spinellus fusiger. The sequence continues at coordinate 72,733 of JALLLS010000116.1, read as the reverse complement.
CCAAAAGAGAGGACAGGAAGAAGATTTCTCAGGAAGACTGGAGATGGCATGGTCCAATGGATGGCAGTGTTGTGGTGTTGGTGGCAGTTGATCCCAAAGGTCCCTTGGTATCACTGGACACTCTGCAAGATGTCTTCTGGATGTGTGCTCTAGTGGACTGCACTGACATAGTTGTGGCATACCAGGCAGCCATCCCATTCTCCAACGTATGAGTCTGCTTCTCTCATGTCTAGTGGCTGGCAAGAAGAGGACTGGATCAATGCCAAGTGTTGGCCTGCATGCCTTGATGAGCACCTTGTTGGTTACTTCCAAGAACTGATCAAGTAGCTGTTGGTGTTGTTGTTTGAAGTATTGCCTTAGCTGAGCTGATGTTGCTGGCAATACTGGTGGGAGAGAGGCAAAAAGAGGATTCTTAGTGAGTGGTTCTAGTGGTAGCACTTGTGGGCTGTTCACCAGCAGAGACAAAAGACATTGGGGAGGCAGGGAGGCAGCCCAAAGACAGAATTTTGTCTTGAGAGAGTCTGCTCTGAAGTTCATGCTGGGCAGGTCACAGATATGCTTCAACACCTGAGTGGAGCTAGTGGGGTGGCTGCCTATTATCATTCTTAGGCACCTGTCTTGTATCTTCTCCAGAGCTTTGATATCTTTCTTCAAAAGAACAGTGATTGCCAGACCATACTCAAACTTTGGCCTAATGAAGGTTTTGTATACACACCCAAAGATTTTTGGGATATAAAAGGAAATATCCTGAGAATAAAATCAAAATCTTCTTATGATTGGCTAATATGTTTGAAAATGCCTTTTTATTGTCCAGATGATCGATTTCAAACTCTGCCTGCCTATCAGAACAAAGATAATTGATTTTGCAATTGAAAAGTAGAAAATTGGCTGTAAAGACAAGAAATAGAACAAGAATCACCCCAAAATTACAACTCAGTCACTGATATTCTCTCTTAACATAATGTGTTATCCTTAAGCCCACAGTATTTGCAGCATAACAATGTTTAAAAAAGATATTTATTGTGGGACTTGCACTCAATTAACTCTAGTGGTCATTGTCCAAAAGAGAGAGCCAAACTTACTTGTGTTGAGAACAGTGCATTCATTCATTGACACAATGTCTACAACTTGTTCAACAACTATCTTGTTGAGGGCTACCTAAATGGTGGTGTTCAATGGGAAGATAACATTGTTTCCAATGCTATCTTTTAAACCCAAGGAAAAAAGAGAGAAAGAATTGGGACCTGCAGCCAAGGCAAGATGTTGAGGGTGGGTGGTTGAATTCTCACCAAAGACAAGTTGGAAGTTGTAGGGAAGAATGGTGGCCATATTCTCTCTTTTGTCAATGGTAACAACCTTACCAAAGACAGGCAAAGCACCAGAAAAAAAGGAAAAGAGACCGGCCAGACCAACAACTATTCTTTTGGAGCTGCAGTTGTTGTCTGCAAGCTCACAAGACAGAACAAGAGGACATATGTGCTTGTTGGAAATGAGTAGACCTGGTCACCTATTTTGGGAGAACTTATTGTAGTAATTCTATATATGTAAAAATGTAGAATAGTATAAATAGTAAAAGCAGATGCACACTTTGCATCTTTGAGAAATATACCTTTATTTTACCAAACACCCCTTTTGCCTCTGATTCTTAACATTTATTTCTCCTTTTTATAATATACTATGAACGTTACCACTGCCCAAGAGTTCTTCACCAAGCAAGCATCCATCTTTACTGGTGACATTGAGTCTATGGACATTGACTCTTGGATGGATGAAATGGCTGAATGGGAAAAAGGTCTATTTGACCAATTGAGCCCTTTATTGACTACAATGCTCCTCAAGACAAAGCTAGGCAGTAAGGCTGCCAAATCAGTGAAGACTAGTGTCATCAAGACACCTGAGAACCTGTATGCATCCCTGCTCAAGAGCTTCCCTGTCCATGGATACAAGAACAAGCTTATAGTCAAACTTTTGGGAGGATTGTGTTTTGAACAACACACAGCCACAAATTGCTCAGAGGAGGTCATGAGAATTTACAACCTATTGGGGTCTTCAGACAGCTCTGCCCATGCAGTGGCCACTGCTCTTAGCAAGGCTTTTCCATCATATGGGCATTTACAGGCATGTCTCCTAGCAGGTCATAAAGAGCAACTTTGAGGCCACTCTTGAGAAATTCAAAGAGTATGCTGCAGTGACCCCTCTGCAATGTTGGTTTGTCACCACAAACACAAGAAGTCAGGAGACAAGTGCCCAGAGCCCTGAACAAAGAAGCATGGTGCCACACACCCAGAACACACAAAACCCCCCAGATCTTCTCTGAGAAAGAAGAACAGAGACTATGCTGCCAAGAACCAAGATCTGGAGAGGCAGATAGAAGCTTGAGTATGCAAGTCAAGGCACTCACTACTCAGATCAACAAAGGCTCTTTGGGAAAAGCCTAGGCATCACTCATCTCCCTCACCCTAGTCATAGGCTCTTTTGAATTGAATAAAAGTAAGCCTACCTTCAGGGGTAGCAAGTGTTGCCATAACAAGAGGGAAAACTCCACTCACTGGTAACTCTCCCAGAAGCCTCAATTGGAGGAAAAAGAGTGCATACAGTGGCTGACCAAGGAGCTGTTGCCAACCTAATAACCAAAGTAGCTGCTGATTGTCTAGGTCTATGCATAAAGACAGAGTCACCACCAAAGCTCCATTCTTTGTGGGACCCTACTACATACACTGCTCATGGATGGGCAAATGCCAAGATAAGAATCAATAACAGCCCTGGCTGTTGGACCAGTCTGGTGGTTATTGACTTTGAGACAGAGTGAGATATACTTGTTGGATCAAAAACGCTGGATGCCATGGGAATTCTCTTACAAAGCACAGCTGTTGGAAAAAAGCATAAAACACAAGCTACCTACAAAGTGGCTGCAGAATCAGGGGATGAAACCTCTTCTGTTACAGATATGCAACACAAACACCCTGTAGTACAAAGGAAGATATTGGTGTCCCAGGGATTACCCAAGGGGTATTTTACCCCACAACAAGACAATGAATTCAAGAAATATGACTCCATGTATCTAGATGTTGATAGGGAAAGCATTGTAGCAAGACTTACCACTCATTGTGATGATGAAGCAAACAAACAGCTCCTTGAAGCTATCATCCCCCATAGGGCTGCTTTGAGAGAATATCCCAGTGGTTGTCCACCCCCTGCTGCCTATGCTCCAATCATCCCTCCAATGAAGAAAGATGCACAATTGCTCTTTGTTGCACAACACACATTAGCAGGAGCAGCCTATGAATCCAGGGAGGAGTTTGTCAAAAACTGCATTGAATATGGCATAGACAAACCAAGTCAAGCACATGCCCAGGTCCCAGTTTTCTCTGTAGAGAAACCAGGCAATACAGATAGAAGAGTACTCTTTGATGATAGCTCTAACAGCTCACTCAACATGACAAAGGTGGGGCTTCAACTCCCAACACCAATGGAATGGGCCTTGTTTGTGAGAGATGCAAAGGTGCTGACCTCACTAGATCTGGCCTTGTTTTTTACAGCCATATGCCTGGATCAGACCGTGAGAGATTACTGAACCTTTGATGGTGGCAGTGTTGGAAAGCTAAGGACAAAGTGACTGGTACAAGGAAACTCAGAGTCCCCTGCCATAGCCCAAGCATTTCTACAACATGTTTTGTCCAAGGCTAAGGGCATTGAGAGAAATCTCTTGATCTACATTGATAACATCTACTTAAAGTCTACAACTGGAGACACTGAGAGCCACATCAAGGATATTGCAGAGGTTACCAGCTGTCTGGCAGAAGCTAACCTACTCATTAACATGAAGAAGAGTGTCTTTTTTGGGAAACACTCTGTGGCCATGCTCAGAAGAGAATGGAGCAGTGATAGGAAATGGAATGTGTCAGATCATAGAATTAAACACTTACTCACACTAGAAATGCCAGAAACTATAAAAGGGATCTAAAGGATGTGTGGAGGAATCAATGCTATCAGCAAACACCTACCATGGTCTCAATCTATACTTCTACCATTTTACAAGATGTTGGGAAAAAAGACAAGATTAAACAAAGAAGACAAAAAGTCTCTCAGGCCCAATTGGGATGCATTAATGCAGGCCCTCACAAACACAAAGCACTTATATATACCACCAACAGGGGTGCCCCTAACACTACAAGTAGATGCAGCAGAGTCAGGCATAGGTGCTGTATTGTTGACTCACCCAACAGAAGATCAAAAAGATGTGATCCCAGTAGCATACTACTCAAAGGCATTTGATGGAGCACAAGGAAGCAGACATCCAGGCTGGAGAGAAGCCTATGGCATGGTAGCAGCTGTGAACCACTTCTATCCTTATCTAGATGGATGTGCAAACTTGATCACTGAGACTGATGCAACTACTGCCCTTGGACTATTTATGCACAAAACAAAACATTGTAGGGACAACTTATCCAGATTCAGAGCAGAGCTCAGTAGCCTAGGAGTCCACCAGCATATGGTTGTCCACAGGTCTGGAGAAACCCAATTGACAGCAGACTGGCTATCTTGGGTACTGGACAGACCAAGGACCTCAAAGACCAGAACAATGAAAACTTTGGGAGATGCCAAAGTTGTAGGTGCCTTTGCTATTGATGATATTCCCACACACAGTAAAGACAATGGTGAATTAATGTCATGGGATGATATCAAATATCCAGATAGTAAAGAAAAAGATGATCATGATTGCCAACCAGGTCAAGAAGAAAGTGACTCTGACTCAGACATGGAAGAAATATATTCACAAGAGGGAGATGCTGAAGCCACTATGTCCTATCATGCAGCAGCACTGAGTGACATCCTAAGTCCTTATGAATCAGTCCCTGAAGCAGACGTCAATCACACCATCCAGAGGTGGAAAAACTTAGTCAAACTAAGAGATTCTCAATACACAGAGCCCACACCTGATATGGAAGAAGTGAGAGACATGAGAACAAACAATGGAATACTCCAAATGCAAATCTCTACTCATACCATAGGATCAATGGGTATCTGGGTGCCAGTAGTCACTAGGAGCTTGGCAAGAAGATGGATCAAGGACATGCACAAAAAGCTAGCACATCCAGGCATAACCAAAACATCCATGTACATCACAGAGCAAGTATGGTGTGAAGGCCTACTAAGTATCATTGAGAAGGTGGTGAAATCCTGTCACACTTGCCAGATGAGTGCCATCCAACAAAAGACCTACACTACAATGAGCACGTCAGCCACTTCAGAACCCCAAAAACACATATACATTGATCTACTCTACATAGGAGAAGATGAGGATCCAGAAGTGGATGCCCTGGTAGTTGTGGATTCAACCAGTGGATACTACAAAGTTTATCCCATAGCAGACATGACTGTGATTATTCAGACAAGTAGAAAGTAACAAGACTGAACAAAGATAATTTTTATTAAGTAAAGAGTGGTTCATTATTTATACTTTTTGTGGGTGCTTATCCTTCAGTGGCATTTTACCTTTTGGTAGTTAATGATTAGTCCATGGCATAGCTTATTGATAGATGCAACTGTATGGTTGGTGCAGATGATTTATCCTATGGTAGTTTACATAGGTGTAGCCTTATGGTTGGTTCATTGAATAAGCACACCATTATAGAGCCATCTATTATGTCTTCACTTTTAGTTGCCTTTGATAGGTCTTATTTAATCCACTAAGGATTTATAGATGAAGGCAGCTCATTAAGTGTCTGATAATAATTAGAGCTTAGAAGGTTGATTTGTAGTCACAACCAATCAGTGAGATGATACAGAGATGTACTATGGTACTTGTGTGCACTCAAGCTTTCATAGAGTATTCTGAATGTCACAGCATACTACTCATGTTGACTAATTCATGAAGAATCTTTGGATTGAAGTCAGAACATGACAATGACTTCCAGATCAGTGATTGATGCACTCCAAGACAACTGGTTTGCATGCCATGGAGTCCCAGACTTGTTGACAAGTGACAATGGCCAACAATTTGTGTCAGAGAAATTTACCACCTTCCTGGAAGACAATGAGGTAAAGCACATTTGTGCTTTGGCTATGCATCCACAGTCCAAACTTGCTGAAATTGCAGTGAAGCTTTTCAAAGACAAACTTAGAAGACTAAAGTTGGAGGAGCCCAAAGTAGGAGGGTGGACTCAGTACATACCATGCATCATTGCCTCACATGCAAATACCATCTCAGCAGCCATAGGCTGTACACCATACAAACTCTTTTACCCTGTTACCTCAATAGAACAACCACAACATGGTCTACTGCAACATGAAGAGGATGACCATAATCCAGAGACATTGGAAGAGAGGCTGATAGAATCCATGGCAGAACAATGCCAGATGTCTAGAAGAAAAGCATTGGAAAGAGCCAATAAAAATATAAGTCCAAGGTAGTTTGAGCCTGGTGAGTGGGTATCTGTAAAAGTGCTTTCAAAGGCGTCCAATATGGCAAAGCAATGGGAAAGAAGATCTGGCCCCTTTAGAGTCATTGCAAGACACAGAACTGTATACTCTCTATGTGACAAAGATGATACACCTTTGGTAAAGAACTATCATGGTGACAGGTTGATGCCATACCATTGGGATGATGATGTGACACCCTTACAAAACATACCACCAACACCAGACCAGGATCATGAAGAAGACAGTGCAGCCAAAGAAGCCACAGTAAGACTACCAAAAAAACTGGAAAGTGAGCACTTGGACAATTTAGAGAGCAGAGAAGACAAGGAATCTCAAGAGAATCAGACAGAGGAAGACCAACAACCCAATGACAATAATCAATGGGAAGACAAAGACAGTGAAGACAAAGAAGAAGAAGTCAAAGAAGAAGAAGTCAAAGAAGAAGAGGAACATGCTCCAAGAAATCTCCCACAAAATATAACAGAGACTGAAGAAACTGCTGCAATACAGAACAAAGATCAGTATAGTGGAGAGGAGACAAAACTGGAAGAGCCAGATAAAAGAGAACTGTTGCAAGAAAAAGGAGCCAAGGAATGATCCAGAAGTAGAGACACACCCTCCCCAAGATCATAACTTGGGCACCAGCAGGTATGGCAGGAAGAGAAAGGCCACATTAAGGTGGAAAGATTGGAGGGAGCAAAATGATATATCATCAGAAGACAATGACTGTGTTGTGAGCCCAAACCTTAGGCCCTACACAATAATGCAACTGCAAGAAGAGAAAGAATACATAAATGACAATTAACTATGCATGATCCCTGAAGTATGTTGGAAATGGGTAGGCCTGGTCACCTATTTTGGGAGAACTTGTTGTAGTAATTCTATATATGTAAAAATGTAGAATAGCATAAATAGTGAAAGCAGATGCACACTTTGCATCTTTGAGAAATATACCTTTATTTTACCAAGCACCCCTTTTGCCTCTGATTCTTAACATGCTGAAACAGCTTTACCTCAGCACCAGCAGTAAAGAGACCACTGTGGCCTGGTACCTGCCAGTAACCACCTTGAAAGATGTGTGTCAAGATACACTTCTTTCCAAAAGACACAGCAACATCCTGAGAAGGTGACTGCCTGTTGGTGTGCAGTATGTGTTCTCAGATAAACTTGTTGTATTGTTCACCTCTCTCTGTTTTGTATCAAACAGGTGAACCAAACCACAAAATATCTTTGTACAGGTGGTGGAGAAGATGCAGCTTCAAGGTGTTGCTGATGATTGTCTTCTTTGCAGATGCATTTGAAGCTGGCAAATTATCATACATGATGATAGAAGCAACCAACTCTTTTGTGGCAGATCTGACCTTGTCCACATAGATGTCCAGACATGCCTCAATATCCTGCATGTAGAGAAGAGATACAAGCAAACCAAGCTTGACAAAACAATCAAGGATGATTGCTTTTGAATCATTGTTGCTTATAAGTCTTCTTTGGACCAGGTCACACAGGATGGTGGGCATCTGCTGGATTATTATCTTGTAGTCTCTTCCAAGATAAGATCCATGCAGGCAAAATGGGGTATGGTGCTTTCTTGTGAAAGCTTTCTAGCTGTAGTTGAAGAATCTTTCTTCCAACTGCCTCACTTCTTTCTTGGCATAAAATGGCACCATGCCAGCCACAAGATGTTTTGCAACACCAAGAAGGATGGTGTGGAGTATTTCCACTGGGCAATCCATGGTCAGATCCCATGACTGCAAGGACAAAAGGGCTTTGCCACCAGTCAACTTGTACCCAGTGTCAGAGTTGCTTCTGAGGCTAGCATTGCTGGGGTTGCTGGCACAATGCTGGTACATCTCCACCAGATCCTCCTTTCTTCTTCTTGCATGAGTGTCACCATCCACTTCCTTCTGCTCCACTGTTGCATTTCCACCATTAACCTAGTAACACTTTCTACATGGCAGCCTAGCCTTAGCACCAAGACTGCATGCCACAGCTGCATGCATAGAGTTGTCTGCCATGAGAAAGTGCACCACACCAACAACAAGAACAGGTTTGCCATGCTCCACATCAAACATCTCTACACCTTTCTCCAAGGCTCCAAGGTCCTTCACAAGCTCCAGGAGCATCTCTGTGATCAACAGCTTGTTGCTGGTGCAGACAAAAAACAGATTCTCAACCTTACACTGTTCTTTGAATAGCATTGCCACAAGAGACATCACACAACTCTCAAACTTGTTCCACTTTTTGGTTGTATTGCCACTTGTATCATCCAAGAACAAGTTCAGAGGCACAGTTTTTACTGGCATGAACTGTCTGTTGGAGTTGGTGGTACTTATGGCAATTTTTTTGAGTGGGTGGTGGGTGGTAGAGTTGGTGTGGGTGTTGTTGGATAGTCAAATGTCTTTCACAATGTCTAGAATGACAATGCTTCTGACAGAAAACAAACCAGATGCTTCTTCATAGGCATTGGCCATCAATCTACCACTTGACATGAAAAAGGAGGCAAGCTTGTATGGTGAAGTTATACTTTCACCAGGAGAGGCATATACTAGATCTCCCACCCAGAGATCCACAAATGTTGTTAATGGTGACAGTGACCATTAGGTGCTGGAATAGCAGGTGTGTCTTTTATTTCTCCCCTTGCTGAGGCAAAACACTCTGTTCAGGTGTTCTGTCTGGCAAGGCAGAGAGCATTGTTGTTTTGAGGGGGTTGGTGGTGAGCAGCCTCAAATGCTCAGAGGGTTTGTTCATAGAGAACTCCTGGGTGGTGGTGGTAGGGGGCAAGCCCTTGCACTTTTTTACTACTGCAACTTGGTGGGTGGTGGTGGGAAACTTGGGGATGTTGCTCTGCTCTTTTTTCAAGATTAAGAATCCTGTCCAAGGCAGGCATCTTTTCTTGGTGGTTGGCAAGAGTGGCATCTCTTATGTCCTGACACAAAGACATAACCTTCCCCACAAGTGCCTTTGATAAACAACTTTTGTTCTCAGAAAAGAAATGGTGGAAGATCATTTCTAATCTCGAGGCAAATGGAAATATGCCCTCCACAAAGGCAGCCTCCTCAAAAGCATTGCTGCTACTGTTGAAATCCTCTTCTCCAGCAGCCCAAAGAGGTTCTTCCCCAAGCACATCTTTGTTCTCAACAACAAACTCCTGGTCATCATCACCTTCCTCTTTTACACAGAAGACTGTGGTGATGGCAGGGAGAGGTCTGTAAACAATAGAAAGAAATCATGATGAGCTTGGTTCTTATCATTCTATGCTTCTGTTTCTACAATAAATACCCCAAAAAAGACTCAGGCATGGAACTATTCATAGTAGAGAATGAGCAACATTAATTTTAGACTTGAGATTATCCTTACATTTTATGAGTAGAAAGGTGTGATTTCAGATTTCCCTTTGTTTTGAAAATCTTCTGGCAGACAGTGCAGGTGGGAATTTCATTCTTCTTGAAGTTGATGGTGGTGAAGGACATGGTAAAAGAGATTCCAATATAAAAACAGAAAGAGAGTGAGCTGTTTGACTTATGAGTTTTGACTTAATAAATTATTGAAAAGTGGAGGCTAAAGTGATACATCACCAAAATCAAAATATTTTCTTATTTTTTTGTCTGTTATTGTTTTGTTGTTTTTCACACTGCCCATAATATTTGATACTTAATTACTTGTCAAGATGAGCATAAATAAGCAATGTAATGTGTGGTTATTAACAAAGAAAAACAATAGAAGGAGGTGATAGACACTACCAAAGGCTATTTTTGAGATAAAAAGGTAAGCAGTGTCATCATCTGGGCTTGAGCTCATTGTAATGTACAAGACATAGTACTGACTCTTCTTTTAATAGATAGCATATGGCTTATTATTCTCAAGACAAGTATTAACTAAAAGGTAAGCATGCTATCTCTCTTGATTAAACTATCACTAATATACTCTTCTGTTATTAGATAAGTTAAGACTCTTCTCAAGTCAGTCTCAAGTGGTCTTTTTCCTTTTATACTGTCTAAGGTGTCTAGGCTGTCTAGGGTATACTCCTGAGCATAGTTATCTATCTCCCAAGGATAAAGCACAAGGCTTTTAGGGTGTAAATTCTATTGCTATGAAGGAATATGCCTAGAATAGTAGTAGCTATAGTAATAGTATATTATTAGCTATATTATTATAATAAACAATTTTATTCATAAACAATATTTTTATTGATAATATAATTTAATATTGAGGTATTCCATAAAAGGTAAGAAAATTTTGGATACTCACAAACCTTTGATTTCAAGTACAGTTCCATAAAAGGCAGGAAATTTTTGGTTTTAAATCCAGTTCCATAAAAGGCAAGAAATTTTTGGTTTTAAAAGGCAAAGATATCATTGCTTAAAGGCCAGAAAAATCTTTGGGTGTGTAGGGCTTTATATTAAAAAAGGTGCACCACCTAAATTGCATTCTTTGTGGAACCCTGAACCATATACAGCATATGGAAGAGCCAATGCAAAGATTAAAGTGAATGGATGCCCTGCAAAATGGACAAAGCTAGTTGTGGTAGATTTTGAGACAGACTGGGAACTTCTTCTGGGATCAAAGACTTTGGAGAGTGTAGGTTTTTTAGAAGAGCTCTGCAGTAGAGAAAAAGAACAAATCACAGCCCACTTTTGACATAGCTACTGAATCATCAGAAAATCCAGACCTCACAACTGAAAAGCAGGAGAAGATGCCAGTTGTTCAGAGAAGGATACAAGCATCATTGGGACTACCTGATAATTTCTTCTGACCTCAGATAGATAAAGATTTTAAGAAGTATGATACTATGTATCCAGGTGTAGACAAGCAAAACATTGCATCCAGACTTATCTCACACTGTAATGAAACAACAAAAGCACTTTTACTGAAAACACTATGGCCACATTGCTCTGCACTAAGAGAATACCCTAGTGGTTGTCTGCCTCCTGCAGCTTATGCATCCATCACTCCACCCATGAAAGAAGACTCAAAACTGCTTTTTGTTGTGCAGTATACCCTGAGCAGTGCTGCTTATGAGGCTAGAGAGGCCTTTGTGAAAACATGCATTGAATATGGTATTGATGAGCCAAGTGAAGCCCATGCCCAAGTTCCTGTTTTCTCTATGGAAAAACCTGGAACTACTGACAGAAGAGTGTTGTTTGATGATAGTTCAAACAGCACCATCAACATGCAGAAGGTGGGATTACAACTCCCAACTCCAATGGAATGCGCCCTATTTGTAAGAGATGCAAAGTGGATAACCTCACTGGATCTAGCATTCTTTTTCACAGCAATAAGACTAGACAAGAAAGTGAGAGACTATTGGACATTTGATGGTAGGAGCAATGGAAAACTAAGGACTAGATGTCTAGTACAAGGAAATTCAGAATCCCCCACTATTGCACAGGCTTTTCTACAACACGTCCTGTTAAAAGCCCACAACATAACCAACAAACTCCTCATATATATAGACAGTATATATCTAAAATCTACTGCTGGAAGTGCCTCAGATCACATAAAAGATATTGGAGAAGTAGCTCGTTGCTTAGCTGAAGCAAATCTTCTAATCAATATGAAGAAAAGCGTCTTCTTTGGAGAGAAAGATATTGCAGTACTAGGAAGAGAATTGAGTAAAAATGGAAGTTGGAAAGTACCAGACCATAGGATCAAAAACTTACTGTCATTGGAAATGCCTGAGACAGTAAAAGGTATACAAAGGATGTGTGGTGGCATTAATACTATTAGTGAGCACCTACTATGGTCTCAATCCATTCTGTTGCCTTTTTACAAATTGATTGGAAAAAAGACTTGCCTTAACAAAGATAATAAAAACTTGCTAAGACCAAATTGGAGTGCCCTGATGAATGCACTGACTGACACAAAGCATCTCTTTGTACCAAAGTCAGGAGCACCTCTCACCTTGCGTGTGGATGCTGCTGAATCTGGAATTGGAGCAGTTCTTTTGGCACATCCAATGCAAGACCAAGAGAATGTTGCCCCTGTGGCCTACTACTCCAAAGCATTTGATGGTGCACAAGGCAGTAGACATCCAGGTTGGCATGAGGCCTATGGCATGGTTGCAGCTGTCAATCATTTCTACCCATATCTGGATGGCTGTGCTAACTTGATTATCGAAACAGATGCTACCACTGCTTTAGGACTTTTCACCCACAAAACTAAAAACTGTAGAGATGACCTCTCCAGATTCAGAGAAGAATTGAGCAGCCTGGGAGTACATCAACATATGGTGGTCCACCAATCTGGTGAGACACAACTGACTGCAGACTGGCTCTTGTGTGTCCTGGACAGGCCTCGAACCCCAAAGAAAAGAAAGTCAAAAGAGGCTGAAGACCCAGAAGTGGTTGGTGCGTTCTTAGTGGAACAGTCCATACCACTTGAGAACGAAGTGGAGAGAATGGTGTCATGGGATGATGAGCTAGATTCTGACCATGAAAGCAACTTGGATTATGTACCAGACATAGATGATGAAGACAGTGACACAGAAATGGATGATGATGAAAGAGATGAGCTTATGGATGATGGAGACCCTGAAGGGACTCTTGCCTACCACTCTGTAGCTTTAGACAATATTCAAGAACCCTATGGCCTAGCCCCAAAAGCACAGAAAGACGAAACTATTCAGAAATGGATAGAGCTGGTGAACTGTAGAGACTCAGTAGAAGAAGAACCAACGCCTGACTTGGAAGAAGTAAAAGGCATGCAAGTGCAAAATGGTGTATTGCAACGCAGAGTCACGTCCCATATTGTTGGAACCATGGGAATTTGGGTGCCTGTTCTTCCAAGAAGTGTAGCCAGAGGATGGATAAGGGATACACACAGAAAGCTGGCCCATCCAGGTATCTTGAGAACCTCAACATATGTAAAAGAGAGAATGTGGTGTGAAGGGCTATTGAATATCATTGAGAAGGTTGTGAAGGCTTGTCATACGTGCCAGATGAACGCTGTCCAACAAAGAACCTACACACCTATGAGCACTTCCACACTGTCTGAAGCACGCGAACACATCTACATTGATCTTTTGTATGTGGGTGATGATGAAGACCCATAAACCGACGCATTGATAGTTACAGATTCAGCTAGTGGATATTACGAAGTGTATCCTATAGCAGACATGACCTCAGCGTCCATCATATATGCTTTAAGAACAAACTGGTTTGCCCAACATGGTGTCCCTTTAAAACTTACCAGTGATAACGGCAGACAATTCATCTCAAAAGAATTTACAAGTTTCCTGGAAAAGAAGGACGTACAGCACATAAGAGCTTCAGCCATGCACCCGCAATCAGAATTGACAGAAATAGCTGTCAAACTGTTTAAAGACAAACCACGAAGAATGAAGATGGAAGAACCCGACAGCAAAGGATAGATACAGCATATACCACGTATAATATCCTCACATGCACACACAATTTCCGCTGCTATGGGGTGCACACCATATGAACGATTTTACCTAGCAGGATCATTGGAGCCAGAGAGATTGGGTGTATTGGTACATCAGGAGGATCCTCATGATGCAGAAACCCTAGAGCGCACACTGGCCATATCAAGCACTGAACAAAGGACAATGTCCAGAAGGAAAGCTCTCGAAAGAGCAAATCAAAACATAAAAGCTAAATGGTTTAAGCCCGGCGAGTGGGTCTCTGTAAAAGTACTGCCCAAGGCTTCAAACATGTCAAAGCAATGGGAAAGACGATCTGGCCCTTTTCAAGTGATAGCCAGACACCGAACTGTGTATTCATTACGGGACACAAAGGGTATACCTCTCGTTAGAAACTATCATGGCGACAGGCTCATGCCCTATTACTGGGATGATGATGAAGACTCTGGTCAACATCTGCAGCCTCCTCCGCCCGACCAAGAATCATCAGTGGGAGCATCTGGCCCTAACGAAGAAAACGCACAGTCTGAAAAACTTGAAGAAGGCCTCCCCCTAGAGGACCCGAATATTCAGAATGATCAAGAAAATGATGCAAGAGAAGAAAGCAAAGAGGAGCTTCTGGAAGAAGGTACTGAGGAGAGAGACCTAGAGGAAGACTTAGAAGAAAAGAAAGATTGTGAGGAAGAAGAAAGCTCTGAAGATGAAGGCTCTGAAGATGAAGGCTCTGAAGAAGAAGGCTCTGAAGATGAATATTCTGAAGATGAATATTCTGAAGATGAATATTCTGAAGAAGAATATGAAGAGGAAGACCTCGAGGAAGACCCCGAAGAAGCCCTGGAGAGTCCAGAGATATTTCTTCAAGATGATCGTGAAGATCCTAGTGAGAACCCTGAGGAAGGTTCAACAGAACAGACGCCGTTGGAGCCTGAAGATGCTCCTCCTTCTTTGGGTGTGAGTCTCTATGGACGCAAGAGAAGGGCCACCGAGAAGATGAAGAGTTGGAGGGACCAATACAATAACCCACATCATGAAGATGTTATGATCCTACTGGTTAGTCCTCCATTGAGACCGAAAACAAAAATCCGAATCGAAGATGAAGACTATGTTGATGAAACCACTACATGAAAATAACAATGCACAAGCACTGGAGTATATTACAAATATGGAAGTATTTGATCCCTGGCATATTAATATGCTAGAAATCCTTCCTATGTTTTTGGAAGAGATTGCTTTTGTAATTCTATATAGACTAATGTAGCAGATAGAAAAAGTATATAAGCTATCCATCTATTAGATAGAAGAAAGCTTTGCGAAATATATTTCTTATGTTACAAACACACCTTTTGTTTTCTGATTTTTTGAACAATATATTTCTCAAAGATTCATTGTATGAATTTGGGTCTACTGATATACATATTTTTCTATGCTACAAAGATCTAAGTTATACAGTAATAGCTTCTCAGTAAATTCAGGGATGGTTTTCCCTTCCTTGTCCTATATGTGTTTCAAGGGGGAAAAGTCTTCACATTTACAACAAGACCATACAACGCGTCTCCAGTCCTCAAGGGTCCAATTGACCTGTTACCTCACCCAACCAAGCCTTTTATTCATGTTTTTTTCAGACAACCTTGGCTAGTGTGCTTTAAAATAATAATAATACACAATCTGGTGTATGTATTTGATGAATATTGCTCTACAGATGATTATCTCATATGCCTTAAGTTCAAAATTTATGTAGTTATAGGAGGCAAATGGGTTTCCTCTTAGAATGGCCTCAAGTCGTCTGAGGTCTCTCTCGTTTAGTTTTTTTTTTGGTGCACCAAAACTAGCATTTAGTAGAGGTGCACCATTAGTCTTGATTCTACTAATGATCTTTTGGACAGTGGACTTGCTAATGCCAATGACCTTTGAAATGGTACCCATGGAGTATTTTTTCTTTTTTAAGCCAGTAAACACCACATTACTCTCTTTCTTTAATATTATTATAAACTCTAGAGTTTCTAGTTGAGGATTCTGCGTTTGACATTTGTGATTGCTTAATGGAATGTAATCCTATGATAAAAAGAAGAAGAATCATGTTTAAAAATGTATATTATAAAATAATAGGATGTGTCTTTATTTAATTCCCTATATGATCAATAGATCCGTAGTGGCGTTCTTTGGTACCTATAGCATACTTAATGATGAGTATTTATAGTGTATTGATATGGTCTAGAAAGATAGTCAAGCAATTGTTAGGCTGTAGTATTTAGAGAATACCGTAAAAGGCTCAAGTGGATTAGATAGTGGAGCAAACAAACTTCATACCAATCTATAAGTAACTCTTCACAAAAAAAAACATATTGAATCAAAGCCAATAGAGTGTTATAAATAAGCAGTTTTATTAGACACTATCATCAACCATACCAAGTAACTAATATCTGGTAATAGACTCACTATCTTCTCATCTATTCTCACATTCTCACGGACTTGATAAAGAAGTATCATAGGATGCTAGTACATAATCCACATTTTTAATTTTTTGATTGAAAAGATAAGGGTGTAGCAATCAAGTGTACCATGTGTGTATTTGTATTTACAAAGATAAATGTTTTTGAGACAGATAAGAGAATAAGAGATCACATCCAAAATCATGCACATAGATAGCCTAGTATCACTCGTCCTGTGCCTCCAATTGTTGTTGAGCTTCAGCATTAGCCACTGCTTCTACTAGATTTGTAACACCATCAACCGAGGCTACTGTTAGGCGTTGACCTATAGATTCGATGCATACCCATGAATTCAACACCCATAAGAAAGATACACAACTTACGAAGAATCTGTAGTACTGCGCGCTGAGTTTTCCTATCAAGCTTCTCAAGCTTTTTCTCCACATCGCGTTTAAGATCCCAATTAGCCTTCTTGGGGGCCAAATTAAAGAGATCCTATTTCCAAAAATAATAATCTTTAGTGACAAGTATGGCATGGTATTATTAGCCCAATAAGGCTTAATGTTTGATTACACACCACTTCTTCTTTTTCTTTTTCTGTTGCTTTACTTAAGACTTCTTTCGTGATATGTTTTGTTTCTGACTCAATAGTGTCTCCAATATCGTCTGGTGTGACTATATTAGCGTGTTGCTTTAGAGTCTCATCGTTGGGAATGTAACTTCGAAAGGAAAGTTTCCTAATGGTGTTTATGTTTTATAAGAATAGGTAGATTGTAGAAGAATGTATTGATCCATGGATGACTTACTTTTCAGTATCGGTGTTTTCAATACTGTCTTGGCTTTTGCTCAACTTCCTTTTTCTGATAGACTCAAGGCGTTCCTTTCTCTTTTGGGCTTCTTCTTCCATTCCTGTCGAAATGATGAGTGAACAATGAAGAGCAGTGAGTCAGAGTGGCGTCTCATTTAGACAGCGTGACTTGGAAAGTGAGTGAAATTAGCACTTTTTTTTCTCTCTTTCTCTCTCTTCACCTTTGTTGGTATTGTAACTATAGCTGTAAAGTAGTTACTGTTGTAAATGTGAAGGTTTCTCTCTTCCCAGAAACATACACAGGACAAGGGAGGGGATTCTATCCCTGAATTTAATGAGATGCTATTTTCGTATAACTTTGATCTTTATAGCTTAGAAAAATATGTATAAAAGTAGAACCAAATTCATACTATTGTTAAGAATCAGAGGCAAAAGGGGTGCTTGGTAAAATAAAGGTATATTTCTCAAAGATGCAAAGTGTGCATCTGCTCTCACTATTTATGCTATTCTACATTTTTACATATATAGAATTACTACAATAAGTTCTCCCGAAATAGGTGACCAGGTCTACCCATTTCCAACACTATGTAACTTTTAGTATATCCTTTAATTCAACAAAATACACCTCTTGGTTTTTGGGTTTTGGTTTTTGGGTTTGGGTTTGGGTTTGGGTTTGGGTTTGGTTTTTGGGTTTTCCAACACTAATCTGTCTTAGTATTGTTTTAGTTCCATTATGTGAGTGAGTATAAAGTATATATCCACCTTTGAATTCATCAATAGTTATATAAATATATCTTTATTGGCCTGTATATAAAATATAGCTTGTACAGATCAAGAACTTAGTTTATTTCTTTTCTTTGATTGATTTCAATGACAAGTAAATCATATTTAATACAGATAAAAAACAACAATTGCTATTATTGACAAATACTATTTGTATAAAAGAAGCAGGTCTAATCTTCATCCTTGTCTTCTTCTTCATCACTTGTCAAATGTCTACGCTTATGTCTTCTAACAACAATAGTCTCTTCTTCTTCCTCTTCTTCTTCCTCTTCCTCCTCCTCTTCCTCCTCCTCTTCCTCCTCAGCTTCCTCCTCCTCACTATAACTACGCTTGCGTCTATTTGTTGTACTTTGTTTTGCTCTAGAAAGTTTTTCTTCTCTGGATCTTTCTTCTTCTTCATCATAATCATCATCATCCACCACAAAATCATCTTCATAGGCATCCTGGCGACCACGATTCCTTATTGTATGTGAGGAGTCACCATAACCACCATAGTCATAATCACGACTGTTGGCACCAGCACGACTATCCCCGCCGTACCGAGCATCTGTCTTTTTGCGCTGTATCTCAAGCTTTTTCTGTGCACGTAGACGCTCACTCTCTTTAAATTCTAGCTCCTGCTTGACCTGTTCTGGATCTTTCTCTGTAAAAAACATCTTTGTTTTGATCTTCTTCACATGTTTATTCGCAATCTGAGCTGTTAAGTGTCGATGTGTCTCACTGTTAAGATCGGAAGGTCTGAATGTCATATTGTCTGTTATTTCTGCATGGCTCTCCAGTAAACCCGAGGCTGCATGTTGGGCAAATACATAAGCATGCTCTTCAGATGCAATTGGTTTTCGTGTAGCATCAAAGCATTCGTTGCCTACCATAAGTGACATGGTACCGTCTTCCCATTCTACAAGATGTGCATTGGATTGCATTGCCTATAGAGATGAATATTCTTCCTTGGGTTTATGTATCTATAAGTAACTGCTTACTAATTCGCCCGATTCATCTGTAACTCTTCTCCAGCGCAATGTACTTTCTACTTGCTGTCGAATGAATTCATGGTTCTGTGCTTCCGTCAAATCTTCTTCTACTGGCATTTTAAATGATTCTGGATTGAATGGCTTGATATCAATGTCAAGGAATTTTGGTAATTTTGTCCAATAGTACTGATAATTATAGATCCAAGAATAAGTGATTAACACTATTAAGAGAGACTATTCTTCTACTGAAAGATACCTTTCCATCATCACTCTGTGGTAGTGGAAGAACAGACATAGTAGTAGACAGTTCAACACGTCTATGGTGGTACTGTTCTTCTCTTTCTTCTTCGTCCTCTTCCTCATAATGATGTGACTGTTGGCTTGACGGTCCTGCCTCCTCTTCCGTCTCATAGTGTGTATAGCTATAGAACGACACAGTATTAGTCACTGTTCTTTGAATACAGTTCATAGAATAGAAAGCAAAGAAGAAGAAAAAACCTTTTTCTCTTGGGTGAGGCTGCTCTGACAGGTGCTGTTATCTCTTCTTCGTCCTCTTCCTCTTCACTTCCAAAGAGATAATCAATCACAGGTGCATTTACTGTTTGACGATGTGTGGACTCGAGAGAAGTAGACTGGGCTGTTGTGACATGAGCACCACGAGATCCTTGAGAAGAAGCTGAACGGCCGTCATCAATGTCAGAAGCTTCGTCATCTGATCCAAACAAGTTGGCAAAGTTGTTCGTGTCTACGTTTTCTGTATTATTTTGGTATACCATAGCCAATAGAGATAAAAAGTAGGGTTGGAGGAAACAGTGCACATTCGATAAGCTCTACACCGCGTCACAACCGTACATTGAAAAATAGTGATTGTCTATGCATGGGCTGGCTATTGGCACCACATTCGTTGGAGAGACACTGTAAGAAATAAGCAAGACTAGCAGTGGCTTTATTATACACTCATCATAAATAGGTACTAAAGAGTAGGTTCAGTGGTACTGGATTGTCCAAATGCATCTTCACTAGCCTATAAGTAGGTAGAGGTCAAAGATGTAGGTAGGCGTATGTGTATAGATAGTTTGAAGAGGCCTTGAAGAGAGCTGTTATGTACATAGATATTTCTTTTGTTATTTTTGTTATTTTTGTTATTTTCGTTTTCGTTTTTTTTTCAACTCATAATAAAGAGATCAACCAATGCATCGGATTAGATTGGGTTCATAGATAGAAGGAAAAACACTTCATGTGGTGATACGGCTAGCACGTAAAGCTGGTTTTTTACCAATGGATCCACGGCAATTATCGCTTCCACAGTAGCATAGTTGCTGACTGTCTGGATTACCAAAGACAGAGAAGTTATAGTCATAGAACAGTTCTGAATTGGCAGAAATGTCTCTTGATGCAAACACACCCACAGCAAGCTCTCCCTTTAGAGCCCTGGAGAACAGGTCAGTTGGAATTCATTCTCCTTGTTCTTGTTTACCATTTCTCAATATGACAGTTGGGATCACAGCTATGGTTAATAAATCGTGCCTCTGTTCCCTTGGTACATGCATCTACAACCTCGCCATTTTGGTAGTCAAGAAAGTAAAAGTTCTTTTGATTTTTGTAAAGTGTACGCATGCGTTCTTCACATGTCTTGTGAGAAATCACTTCTCCTCTGTACTCGACTATTAAATCTCCCCGTTTGACATTCACAAGTGTGCGTAGACCCCATCCTCTTTCGCGTGTCTATAGAAAATAGAGAATGTTGAATATCGACATAATAGAGATAGATTTCCCTACCAGAAAGATCTCAAGGCCTTTGGTACCTTCCTTACGCTGGAATCTTTGGTTGGAGCATTGTGCCATGCATGGACATGTCTTTGGTTCACACTCATAATATAACATTCTAAATATACATATGAACTCCAACTGTATCTCATAGCGTCCATTTACCTGTTTAAACAGTCATCACCACATCCAAGGCCACTATCAGCAGGAGGCAGACACTGACATGGTGCCTGCTGTTCTGTCCTATTGGGTTTTCGTTCTACAAATATATCTAAAAGAAATACCTTAGCATTCTTTCTACCCACTGATTCACATACTAGCCCGAAGCCGTGTGAATGTAGGCTTATCCATAGGGGTAGGACATGCACCGAATTTGCCAATCATTCCCAGACTGTATTCTTCCAAGATGTTAGGAGGAAGTTGAAAGTCATTACACTTGTCCAGCAGAATGGCCCCTTGGTGAATAGGCAGAGAAAAGGTGAATTTCTTAGTAAATGTCTTGCTTGCTGACTTGTATTTGACAGGAAGAACAGAGTGTTTGTAATGATGGGAATACATGGCAGCCTTAAGGAACTTTTTTTGTTTGTGTAAAAGAATGAGTGGTGGAGGTGGTGTGTGTTCTTCCTCCTCCTCCTCCTCTTCCTCAACATTATCCTTCTCTTTTACATCAGTATCAAGTATCTCTTCAACAGCACGAGAAAGAGATCTAGATGTTTTCGATTGTTTTTTTTTTGTTGCAACTTTGATGGCTCTTTTAGATATGCTTTTGAAGATAGATTTAGAATCCAAAGGCACTGTTGATTCTGGTGTTGATTCTGGTGTCGATTCTAGTACTGATTCTGGTGTTGATTCCGACTCTGATTCTAGTACGAGTTCTGGTGTTGATTCTAAAGCAGATTTCTCTGCATTTTTTTCAATGTGCACTTTCTTATACCACCGTTGTCCACAGGTATTACAGAAGCTTTAATTTGTTTCACAGTATCAATATACAGCCATACCCTTCTGGTTTACCTTTTGGGTCCATGAGTTCTTCTTCGCCAGAGCTTGGTAGATGCTGCACCACAACTCAGACACTCACTGTTCTCCAGAGATGACAATGTCTCTTCTGACTCTTTCTCAACAGTCTTCTTTAATGCTTTGGAAGCAGTCTTCTTCACTACTTTAACAGATGTTTTTTCTGCCACTCTAGAAACTGTCTTGTTTACTAGTTTAGGAGGAGTCCTCTTAACCACCTTAGAAGGTACTTTCTTTGATATTATAGAAAGTGTCTTGTTTACTAGTTTAGAAGTAGCTTTATTGACACCTAACAGTAATGGCAGTTATAGTTAGCCTCAGGATCATCCACTACCCATCCACGTTTTCCTTCCTTCTTTCTTTCCTTCCTAAGAAAAAAAGCTACTCACCTTTTTGTCCTTTCTTGCCAGCAGTAGTTGTGGGCTGATCCACCTGTAATTTTTTTTCACTCTTTGGTGCATTAACGCGTGCTTTTTTAGCCTTGGTTCCTTTGAGTTTACGCACACGAATCGCAATAGGAGGGGGAGGATAAGTGACATGGTTGTATCCTTCAACGCATTTTCCAATTCCCTTCCATCTAAGATGACATGCATTACATAGCCTAGTGCATACATTAAATAAAAAAGAAGACAAAGATTTGAGTAATGTAAATAGAACAGATATAATTACCTACGTTTGCTTTCCTAATGGGCCATATCTCCATCGACAAGTGTGGGTTATTCCACAGTGGCGGCACCATATAGCAGGTACCAACTGAGGACTAATAGTGTCATTCTTAGCATTATTTTTAACATCTTTTGTTGTATCATTCTTAATGTCTTTCACAGCCTTCACTATAGCGTCTCCCTTAGTATCTGCCTCAGCATTTGCTTTGGTGTCTATTGGAATATCTTTTTTTGTGTCTGGTATGGCTTTAATTATAGTAACTGTTGATGGGTCTACGGTGGAGACTGCTGTAATATCTTCAGAGGCTGTCATGGTATCTGATAGAGTTTCAGTGATGGTAGTTGTTTCAATATCCTTGGCAGTGACTGTCACAATCTTGGTAATGGTATCTGTAGGCAGAGGAATCTTATCAATAGATAGAGTAGCACCGAGGTTTGGATCTATAATTCCATTGACAGGTGTTGTTGAAACCAAACAAGATTCATCCTCAAAAGACGTCCTGTGATGCTTTTTGGCAGGAGAGTCTGTTTCTAGCAAGGTTTTTGCAGTAGAAGCTGGTAAAGAGACTTGGTCCTGCTTTCGTTTACGAAGCACTCGGGGTGGACGAGGTCCTGCACATACAATTTTTGGAGATCGAGAGCTCAGTGAACTAGGAGGAATGGTCATTCTTATAATAATCCATTATCTATCTCTGAAAGACATCTACGTATCTGTTGATCAAAAGTTTAATCCGTGACTGCTTGAAAGGAAAGCTAAAATTTGATCCATTGAGCAGGAAATAACTTTAGTGGTTTGGTGTCTGAAGTGATAGAAAGTGACTCGCTAAATATCAGTCGTTTCAATTCTATATTTGCCTTTTTATTTTATTTTATTTTATTTTATTATTTTTATTGATAAGTGTTCATATGTATTACTTATTGCTTATTACTATATATTTTTCATACCGATATACACTATAAATAAAGGCCTTAGTAAATTAGATAAGGTGTATTCTATGAATTTTAAAAAAAAGTAACAGTATGTATTTATCCACTAAAATTAACTTACTATGAAGAAACCTTATACTGAGATTCCTCGTACATTAAACAGAGTAATCTTTACAATAGTCATTATGTCAACACCTAACTCAATAAGTGTTTTTAGAAGTTATATAAAAGAGTGTCAGAAAAAAATAAACCAGTGATGGTGATACCAGAGCAATGGTCTACAGAGGTAAAATATAGTTCATATTATATAAAAACAGAGTTTATTATAACTATAGCAACATATGTCTCTATGACCATACTACACACCAGGAGATCTTTAGGATATAAGAGGAAATAGTCGAAATACAATTGTTTAAGAAATGACACATCGATTTGAAAGGTGCAAAAAAAACTGTTAGAAGAGCTATTCATATTGAGTGAGAGGTCAATAATGCTTACCCTCGATATTCTAGACTCATCGACATCAACCAGAAGAAGATCTCCATCTTTTTGTCTCTTTTTCAATGATTAATATAAAACTCTCGTCAAACCAACACGATGACCTTTAAACTTGACTGCATCTTTTACCTTTATTCCTGTGCCATAGGCAACGACTAGCAGTTTGGTAGGATCATACTCCAATCTTTTTAGGTGCCAATATCCCTTTTCAATAATAAAATAATAGTAAAAATAATTAGTTCGAGATGTATTAATGTACTCTATGTGTATGTCATATTACTCTTGCATTGGCACCTTCTTGCCTTTGTAATGGATTCACTGGGTTTATTATAGTAAAATAGTATACAATAGAAACTGAATAACATGTCAGACATAATAAACATACACAAACACTCACCAGATCACAACTGTTGGTTTATATGCCAGACAAAGACAAACAAAATAGAGTAGAAGATATGGAGAAAAACAGACAGTGTAATTAGCAGGTTTCTATATCCGAACAGAAGAGAACAATACGAAATTTCATAATTCACTTGCTTAATCATAACTACCAAAGTAATGCAGACTACAACAACATTCTAGAAAGAAAAGAATTCCTTAAAGAACTGTTGCCTAGTTACTCATTGTGATCAAATTGTGTGTTATGTTCCTGTTCATGTACCCTCTTTGATTTCCTTAGACCAGCCTTTGTACTAATACTATATTTCTTTGTCCCTGCTAGAGACCCAATATCTATACATTTATCTCTCCAGTGGTCCTGTTGATAACCTTAGTGCCCTTTATTACAGATACTTGCAAACCTTTGATTTTAAACACAGTTCCATAAAAGGGCAAAATTTGGGATGGATGTAAAGGGGAGATTGTGTCACTACTTAAAAGCCAGAAAAATCTCCTGGTGTGTAGACACACCCTTTTCTAAAAGAAAAGAAAAAGAGAGATTAAGATTCAAAAAATAACAATCTAATGGATCTATATCCACCTTCATTAAACTCATGAGTATTAATATCCTATTGTCTAGTGTAATGAGTCCAGATATAATCTTATGAAAATTAATGACAGTGTTTGTACGCTAATGAGTCAGCCATTTCTCTTTCTTGTAGCAATTGAGCATAGCTAATAATTTTTCCGATTCTATTGATATGTCAGATGTTAGTGTTATTGGTAATGATTCTGGGTACACACTTTTTTTATACAAATTAAAGGGATAATTTGTAAAAATAGTGTATGTGCATAATGGAACAAATATAACTCCGAAAATTCATTCATACATTGAAAGTAGTGTACTTTCTTGAATCTCATCTCACCCACCCAAATCTTACAGTTATTCACCACCTACATAGATTCAATATTAGTTGTCATAATACAAATAGGAATGGTCTATGTAGAGCATAGAATACTATAAAGACATTATTCAGTTGACTATTTTA
The DNA here is from genome assembly GCA_025094145.1 of Spinellus fusiger. NCBI lineage: Eukaryota > Fungi > Mucoromycota > Mucoromycetes > Mucorales > Phycomycetaceae > Spinellus > Spinellus fusiger. The sequence continues at coordinate 47,640 of JALLLS010000116.1, read as the reverse complement.
ATTTCAGACGACCTAGCCTAGAAGAGAAATCTGTACACCTTTTTCGGAAAATTTTCGTACACTTTAAAAGAAAAAAATCGTACACTTAAGAAAAAAAAATCGGTTGTTAGTTGTTCTAATGGATATTGCTCTTTGTCAATCTCCATCTCACAGACATGAGTTTCCTTTCCATGCTCATCAAAAAAATTGCCATTTCCATTTTCATATAAAAAGTAGTCATAGTATGTAAAAACTTATAAGTAAAAGAGAAAAAATTTGTAAAATGTACGAATTTTTTTTCTTAAGTGTACGAATTTTTCCGAAAAAGGTGTATATTAAAGAGGTATATTGTGATGTAAATTTTCTCACCCATTATAAACAATAAAGGACTTTTTTTTTCCCTTAAAGATATAATATTTCATCATATTCATTTAATTTAAACACTGAATGTTTCATAAGTGATATAAAACCTTATTATATATGACTTTATTATTAGCCTTCATGTATCCTAAACCTATTGTTGTTTTATGGATTATATCTTGTTTATTCTTATCTAAATTCCCTTTTAGATACGGAGTTGTTTATATATGTTAATTTATTATAAAGTGACCCGACAAATATAATCGATGATTTTAAATGCAGATTTCCTTTTTTGGATTCATCATTTATCTTAATAGTGTTATAACTTCATGAATTCATTAGCTAAAGACATAAAACTTTCAATAGATATATATATAAGTGTTTATAAGACAAGAAGAAAGTTTTATTACAAGGCCACTTAATAGCCACTATGGCCACCCTTGGCATCAATGACGGCCTGGCATCTCCGCCCCATGCTGGCAATGAGGGTGTCTGTCACTTCCTTTAATATTTTACCCCATTCCAGCATCAGGGCCGCCTCCAACTTTTTCTTGATGGAATATACTATTCTGTTCTTCCTGATAACCTTCTTGAGGTGGGCCCATAGATGCTCAATTGGATTGAGGTCAGTATTGTGAGGGCCAGTAAAGAAGAGTTTCCACACTCTTTGCTGCTTTCCATTTACTAGTTTCCTTGCTCGTATGAGGTCTAGCATTGTCCTACTGTAGTCAATAACTGACTCCATGGTTTAGGAGAGATATACTCGAGTTCATGGCAGTAGTCTTCTCCAAGTAATTCAATGTACTTAGCGGAGTTTATCCTACCCTCCACTATGATCCATCTCCCAACACCCTCTCCACTGAAACAGCCCTATACCATCACTCCACAACCTCCAAACTTCTCTTTTTCCATGACATTCTTAGGCTCAAAGGCCATACCAGGCTGTCTGATGACTTTTGCGCCCCTGTCATAGCTCATCAGTTTCACTCTGGACTCATCAGACCAGACGACCCCTTGCCACTGCTCATGGGTCCAACCAACGTGTTCAAAGGCCTACTAGAGCCTTGCCTTTATATGTTTCTTAGTGAGAAGAGGCTTCACCACTGGACTGAAAGAGTAGAAGCCCGTTTCATCAAGGTACCTCTTCAGAGTCTTGTCTGATACTTTGATGGCCATAATTACCCTGATGGTCTCCTTGGTCTGATGAGAATCACTGACTACTGTTCTTCTCAACCATCGGAAGGATCTTTCGTCCAACTTTCTTCGTCAGTCACTCTTGGGAGAAGGCACTACCATGCCTGTCTTTTTGAAGTGTCTCACAATGTCCCCTACAGTGGTGGGAGGAACATTAAACATACAAGATGTCTCGGCCAGAGTGTTGTTCATGTTCAGCAACTCATGGAGAATGGCTGGACGAGTCTCGAGGCTCGTATATTTCCCATACATCTCGGGGGTCTTATTGAAGATGTTCACGGTGTTGGATGAGTCAGACATTAGAGAAAAAGAATTATTATTTTTGGTATAAAAATAGCCCGGCATTTGAAACCATCAATTACATTTGTCGGGTTACTTTATTTATTAAACATATTCAGAATAGATAAAATCATAAGATTCTTTTTATCCAAATGAGTATATATCTGATTTAAGAAAATTAAAGAAAAAATAACATGGATGAAACACGTCTTTCGAGTTCTAGGTAAATATACATAAAGCAAAAAACAAAAACAAAAATGGCCATTAAAGATGGATCCAAATTTCATAGAAAAATAGTTTGTTGATTAAACTATTTTAGCTTAAATACCTTCCTTTAGTGCGATAAAAGCATTTGAAATGTATTTGAAATTGGCAAAATAAATAGATGAAGTTATTAGGGATATATAAGATAAAGAATAAGATAAAGAATAAAGAATATATATAATAAATGGCTTCATTCAGAAATTAATTCTATTTGTGTATTATGTTTGAGATTATATCACACGAATTTTAGTTTAAAGAAAAGATATAATGTAAAAATAAAATACTAATGGCTGTATATTAATGTTAAAGCGAATCTAGACGTCCTTTTCAAGGAACACTATACTAAAATTTGAAATTCATTATTAATGAATAACTTCTATATTGGCGTGGAAGTTTATCTATAGAAGTTTATTAAAAGATGTTTGATTTTTTGGAGAGGTATAAAAATTTAAATCTATCTATACATGCAGCCCTTGAGAAAGTAGTTATAAGAAAGTAGTAAAATAAAATAATACTTGTTGAGTTTTCACACTAATACTAATAAATTTATGAGAGTTCCATATTTTCTTATGTCAATGATATTATAAAATATTAATCGGTAAGAGATATATCTATAGTGTGTTTATCAAACTGTCACAAGAGTAAAGCTAATAGTTTGAATTAAATCAAGAGGGGTTTACTTAACGATAATGCGTATGGTAGTCTTTCTAACTGCGCTCATAAAAAATCAGTTTCAGATGAATCTGTCTTTATTATTCTTTGAATTTACATCTCCTTTACCACCTGTACCATATATTCTGCTAGGTAGACTTATGGCACTAAAGATCAAAGGTATAAAAGATAGAGCAACTGTATAGAATAAACAGTACTGCTGTTTTCTCTATACTCTAGATCTGCCGTTGAGATAATACATAAGTCTACATTATGCAGTGTGTGAGTTCGAAAGTCAAACATAATTTCCGCTTGGTGTTTCTTGTTACTATTATTTGTCTTCTGTCTATATGTTTCATTTGATCCAACCTATTATATGATTTCCTGGTAATCTTTTGTCCCGTGGTCTCAAGTTATACACTCAAATCCAACATACATAAAAGCTATGTTTTCATGCAGTGTACTTTGTCTTTACAAAAGACAATAGTTAGGCTATTGAAGTATATTCACCGCTGTGTTTCCAATTCCAATTCCAATTCCAAGAAAATACATGTGTAGCTGAAACACTTGAATGGAATAGTACCATAAATGACTGTCACACAAAGAAGAAGGTATTGTTTAAATTTGGCTATTGAAATGAAAAAAAGAGATATATACAACAGTGTATGTACTTAGAATGTCAAGGAACAGATACATGTACCCCAGTTGAAGAATTAATAGAGTCTATAGGACATAGGACATCAGTGTAGCATGGTGTTAATTGGGTTTCCAAATACGGACATCTAAACTTGAATCCAAAAAAATAATAGACCCCTTTCTTTTTGTATGTCAACTTGGCCAGTGAAAACACAAAAGAAACACTGAATAGTTTTGTCAAAAGTAATAAGCTATTTCTTGCTCATGTAAATGGCAATTAACTCTTCTGTGGTGAAAGTTTCAACACCATGGACAATAGCGACTGTGTAAAATTTACCAGAGCCACAGAACTTATACCCACGCTTGATGCATATAGTTTGAATGTGCTCTCATAGCAGCAAAAGTCACGGTGAATTAAAATAAGGTGACTGCATAAAACTTTTTCAAACTCACACAGTAAAGTCTACTCATCTCAGGGAATATGAAGTTGATGACGCGACTCTATTGATTAGATTCATATTTATACTGAGTCAATCAATAAACTGACTTTTTTCTTTTCTTTACAATGACTTCACCTACTCCCTGCACCAACGCTTTTTATCACCCGCTTTCTCGCTCTCTCTCCCGTTCTCCAATCTGTGGAAGACGTAGTGTTCGTTCCCGCTCTCGTTCCCGCTCTTCTTCGTGTGCTGGCCCTTGTTCTGCCTGTGTAGTATGTGGTTTTGACCGTGCGGTAATTAGAGTGTGTAGAGCAATTTCTTTTACTACTACACTTATATCTAATACTATTACCACTGTTGTCGCCTCTGGTAATGATACTATTGATATTATTGACACTAATATTACTGATATAGACAATACTTCTGTTGTTGATCGTGGTGTGTGTGGTGGCAGCATTGATTTGTGCACACCACATATGAGAAGAGATAGAAGCGGGTAGTATTTTACAACAAGAATCTCTCCCCCCACAGTGAGGCGTTTGGGTCATGCAATTTTTGGTAATAATGCCAATACCACTGATATCACGGGTATTAACCATACTGATAATGATAGGTGGCCCAGTCAGTACATTTGATAATGCCTGTGCTGGTGCTGCTCGTGTTCTTTCTGTTCATGGTGAATGGATCTCTCTCAATGGCTTCCTTGCCTCTTGGAAAACAATCTCGTCTCCAGGTCCAAAATCACTTGACCCCAGAGAGGAGTTTTACTGCTTGACTCTAATTAGTACCTGTGTTAGTGCCTATCCTTCACTCACTCATTCATTCATTCATTCATTCATTCATTGTGCATTCAATCACTCACTCATTTATTCATTCATTCATTCATTCATTCATTGTGCATTCACTCACTCATTTTGCATTAATTATTTAATAAACATATATTCATTGATTGGGAGAAAATATCCGAGACCAATATGCTCTTTTATTGTATATTAGATAGTGATGAACAGACAAAGAATACTTAACAGGAAGATATTATATTGCCTGTTCTATCTGGAAATTGAAAAGGTAAAATGACCTTCAAAAAGTAACTGGAAGTTTTCAAATATATAATTTCTTTTTTGGATTCATATTTTCTTAATAGTGTTATAACTTTATGAATTTATTAGATAAATATGTGAAATGTTCAATAGATAAATATAATAGTGTTTATAATAAACAACAGTGGTTTTATTGCAACATTAACCAATAATCACGGGGACTGTCCTTGATAGCAATGACAGTCTGGCATCACCGCCCTATACTGACAATGAGATTATATGTCACTTCCTTCGAAATTTTACCCTATCTCAGCATCAGAGCAGCCTCTAACTTCTGTTTGGTAGAATATATATTTTCATCCTTCCCAATAACCTTCCTGAGGCGGGCACACAGATCCTTAATTAGATTGAGATCAGTATTGTGAGAGCTATTAAATAGTCATCACCATACCATTAACTACTCTATAATTGAGTTGTCTTGCTCGTATGAGGTGTAGATTTGTCCCCCTGCAACCAATAAATAACTCCAGGGCTTAGGATATAGAGAAATACTTGAGTTCATGGCAGTAGACTTCTCCAAAGACATTGATAGCTATGTCTGCCATGATGGCCTTCTTGGTCTGGTAGGAGTTGCTCATTACTGCTCTTTTCAACCATCGAAGGACCCTATCGTCCAGCTTTCTCTTGTGGCCACTCTTAGGAGAAGGCACCACCAAGTATGTCTCCTTGAAATGCGTCAAGATATTCCATACAGTGGAATCAGGGTCGTTGAAAATATGATATATCTTGGCCAAGGTGTTGTTGTTGTTCAGCACCTCATGGAGAATGAATGAACGAGTCTAGATGCTATTATTATTTCCCATACATCTCAAGGGTCTTGGTGAAGATGTTTATGGTGTTGGAGAAGTCAGACATCATAATAAAAGAAGTGTTATGAATAGAGAAAAGAATAGCATATGTTTTTTTTGGTATAAAAAAGGTCGATATTTGAAACCATTGATTATATTCTTTTAGTCACTTTATGTATGAAAGCACAAAGATACTCAATCACTACATCCTGAAAAACAAGATCTATGTAGGTGAAGTGTTTGATCTTTGGGGTCATGTCAATTTAAAATCAAAGATGTTTAAACCAAGATTGTATGAAAGACAAGACACTGAAGCTTTGGGGATTGTGATCTCGCTGCTACATTATACTTTGGATATATCCCATTGTCTCAAAGGGAAAATGACACCCACCTAGAACGCTTTTGTATATCTAACAAAAGAAAAAGTAAAGATATTACTAGAACCAAGAAAAAGTCTCAAGCCTTCTAGTTTATCCCTATCCTTCTCTTCTCCAGTGATCACTGGAGCCTTAGTTAGTAACCTCACAGAAACCTATGCTACATCTAAACTACCTAAAGAATAATAAAGTGTGTCTTGGTGGATTTTATTATTAAAAAAAAAGGACATTATAATATCTTGTGACACTATACCCTTAAAAGAGACGATATGCATATATTTTTTTGTAGATGATCATGAGTTCATTTTTAGACGAAGGGAGTATTTGAACAGTTTATCTGTAAAAACTTTGATTCTCTAAAGAAAAGAAAGTCCTGTTCGATACGGTGATAGAGTAAGTATGAATCTAAACATTAACTTGTCTTGACAAGATAAAGCGGGATAGTGGTGACTTTTTAGTAGTTTATCTGAAATATTGAAAAAAGAATTGAAACATTTATATTGTAGTTACAAACCATTTCACAACTTTGACAAGCGAGGATATTATAAAACGCTACTAAAAACATGAGTAAGGTTATTAGTATTATAGTAGTTGCAGACCTTAAGACAAAGAAAGGCATTCACTAAATAGTATGATTGATATTAGTGTTATTCATTTTGCAAGTCTGAGCTCCATCCACACCCACTCGTAATAGCTCTCCATTCTTATGGAACTTTTTTTCAGGTTTGGGTGTAATATAGTGGTCAATCCAATATACTATTCTGTTTAATTTGCAATATCTTTTTTATTTTATTTCTGTACTAACAGCAATCAAAGGTAGCTGTGCACGGACCTATTCTATTTCGTAGAGTGTTGCTCATTTCGATCTTTCTATGTGTTGATAAGGCCCTGTACTTTGGTCTGAGAGAGGATTCTCGCTTTACCATTCTGGTGACTTGTACATAGGTTCACAGAAAGAAGAAATATTCCCATGCATCTGTAGAATTGTAATTGAGGTGTCCACAACTAGTACACTGGACAGAGTTTTCTTTCTTTTATCTTTTGTCATTTGTGCTAATTAAAAAAAAACTTCTTTGTAGTGGTTACTACAATCATCCAATATACAGGTTAATTCTTTGGGTACGTCCATATTTTTGTTTACCACCTGTTATTGAAATATGTTATTCATTGTCATTGTCTCATTTTATTTTGAAGCAACTCAATTTAGGTTAAAATCATATATCCAACAAAAACTTCACAGTTTAAAGTGAAATAATGTACAAGAGGAGTGGTGGTGAATTGTATATGAAAGTAAATTGTGTGTGATTGGCTGTTATTTTCATAGTCACACTTTCGCCGTGGACTTGTCTTAAAATTAGGCAAGAATAGTACAAGACAAAACAACACTTCATAGTCGTTGGAATGAGTCAAGCAACAAGAGGAACACGTGTTGTCTTTGGTAATAAGTGAAGAACAGAAACACAACAAAATTGTAGAAAATAAACTCAACCATCTGTTTCTAGTGGGGAATATCCCATTTGAACTCACAGAAGAACAGTTGATTGATATTTTCAAGGAGGTTGGACCTGTCAAGTCGTTTCGGTAATAGGAAGAGTAGAGTGATATATTGACGCATTAGATTACTGTTTGATCGTGATACTGGACGTCCTAAAGGGTTTGGCTTTTGTGAATTTTATGGTAAGACATTGTGAAGTTACTTTTTGTGACATGATTAGATGCGGAAACAGCAGCAAGTGCTGTGAGAAATCTAAATGACTACGATGTGGTGGGTAGACAGCTGAGAGTTGATTATGCTGCAATGGATCCACAGTCTGAAAATCCAAGGCAGCAACAATCCTCTTCACAGCAGCAGCAACACCACAAACCACAGCAGCAAGCTCAACAGCAGGCACAACAGCAGGCACAGCAGCAGGCACAACAGCAGGCACAGCAGCAGGCACAACAACAAGCTCAACAGCAGGCACAGCAGCAGGCACAACAACAAGCTCAACAGCAGGCACAGCAGCAGGCACAACAACAAGCTCAACAGCAGGCACAGCAGCAACAAGGACAGGTAATCATAGTAGAAAGACAGAGAGCCCTGACTCACTATGAATAGCAAAGAGGATCCCACCTTATGTCATCTCAACAACCAATGTCACAGCCATCAATGTCAGGCAGCAATGGATCTACTTCTTCTGTCAATGAGATATCCAAAGTTCTTGCTTCAATGAATTCACAGGACTTGTTTACTCTGATGAGCAATATGAAGGTAAACACTATAGAATTCATTATAAGATATACCATTTACTTAATTTTCTTATAGCAAATGTCATTTGAGCGTCCTGGGTTCACTAGAGAATTTCTGACAAACAATCCTCAAGTGGCCTATGCTCTTTTCCAAGCCATGGTGATGATGAACATTGTGGATCCTAACATTATCACTGTAAGTTATGAAAGAGAGATAAAATCTGACCATATAGAGAATTATGAGTAGTCCTGCCACACCTGCCACTTCCACGGCCTCTTCTTTTGCTATGCCCACTCCCAGTTCACAGCTCATGGGACAGGCAACTTCCATGCAACCCATGCAACCAATGCAGTCAGCACAACCCATGCAGACTATGCAGCCCATGCAAACCATGCAACCAATGCAGTCTCTACAGCCCATGCAAACCATGCAGTCAGCACAACCCATGCAGACTATGCAACCCATGCAGACTATGCAACCCATGCAGACACTACAAGCCATACCAGTACAGCCACTACAAGCCATACCAGTACAGCCACTACAAGCCATACCTCCACCAATGATGAATAATTCTGCTTCATTTGCAGCACCCTGTGATAATGGAGGTAGAGTGATGTGATGGCGATAGCAGTAGTGATAGTAGTATTAGAAGAAGAAAAAAGAGATGCGCTTTCTTTCTAGTGTACTGCCATGGGTGATCGGTGGTGTTCATCTATGGCGGTCAGTGTTTAGAATGTCTTATGAATGATTAACCTCAATTAGTGGACATGGCGAAAGAGCAACAGAAGGCACTATTGATGCAGGTACTACAACTGACAGAAGATCAAATCAATGTTCTTCCACCAGAACACCGAGATCAGATCAGACTCTTGGTAAGTAAAGAAAATGCTGGGGTTATGACTGATCTTCTCTTCTTTCATATTCATGTCATAGAAAGCACAGCTGGAAATGCAACAGCCACGTTAGTAATGTAGTTGAATAACAATAAAAATATTCTATTGTTTTTTTTAATAATGTCGAATGAACTAGTTGTTTAGTTTTTGTATAATTAAACAATTGAATGGTCTTAATAGTATGAAAGAAAGAGAGAGAAAATAACATTGTTCACTGTAGTGTTTGCTTGCTTAGAGAGAAGCTTTTAAAATCAGGCCATTCACCAATGATTTTCTTGCTGTGGGATTCATCCTCCTGCCACATAAAGTATTAAGCTTCTATTGGTCCTGCAAGAATGTTCAGTACTGGTACAAGACCTCCACTCCTAGGATGTGAAGGAGAAGGCCAGTAAAACAAAGAGAAGGCAAACCAATGTATCTCATTCTTGTCTCATGGTTTCTTAAACAAGGACTTTTTGTAATGTTATATATATTCTTAACAAGCAATAACTGAAGAACGTGTTGTTTAAAAAAGAATAAAAGAACAAAAAGCAAATAAAAGCAAATAAAATGATAATTCCCTACAAAAAGTCTTACCATTCTCCATCCCTCTCTTCTTGAACGCTTTACCTTTTGAACTTTTCTTTGGAGTAGGCTCAAGATGATTTACAACAACTACTCTCAAAAAACGACAGGTCAGAATCGTTCTCGTAGGGAACCCATGTCGTATTTGAATATTATTCTTGTTGGTCCCTTGGGGTGTGGAAAGACAGCCTTCCTAAGAACCCTATGTGAAAGTATGAAGAACAACATCATCCAAGGCACCTACAAGGAATCTAAATCCATGGCTCTCAAGGAACCCCTAAGTCATACTCAGGAATTTTACAGTGTTTCTATGCATATTGAGGAAAACGGAGAACGCACTGCTTTTACTATTATTGACACACCAGGATTCATGGCAGGCTATGCTATGGAGCACCAGTTACGGTACATGGTGGACTATATTGATCATCAGTACCAACTGACATTTGCTGAAGTAAGTCTCTTGTACTTTATAAAAAAAAAGAACTCATTGTGTAGGAGAAAAAAATCAAACGAAATGCAAGAGCCCTTGATACACACATCCATGCATGTCTTTATTTTCTTGATGGAAGAGTCACGACCTTGTCTGATCTGGACAAGTATGTGATTCGAACTCTGGGATCTCGCGTTAATATCATTCCTGTCATTGGAAAAGCAGACACACTCTCAGCTGCCCAACGTGACATACTTAAGAAGAACTTTCATAAGGAAGCCTTCGACCCTGATCATTTGCCAGTGTTTGGCTACATTGATGTAGAAGAAGAAGATGATGAAGACACAAGTAGTGTAGAAGAACATATGCCCATAAGTGATCTACCCACAAGTGATCTACCCAAAAATGATTTACCCGCAATAGAAGAGAATGTGAATAACAAAGACAAAGACATAAAAGAATCCCAAGACAAGACCTATCCACAAGAAAAAGACACAGCTCTCTGTACTCGTTCTCCAGGAAAATCACCTACACGTACAGGTGTCTATAAATCCATTCTGGATTTTCTCCAAGAAAGAATTGATGAAGACCACGATGAAGATGCTAGTGCCATGTTAAAGTATCTGAACAGTATGCCATTTATGCTTGTGAGTTATGAGGAAGATCCAGAAACAGGGCGACCAGTGACCATTCTTCCTTCGATGCATGAAAACGGCAGTGTGATGAATGATTCTGAAGAGTTTCTCTTTTCTCCTACTTACACCACCATGTCCCCTACCTTCTCTGTAAAGTCATCAAGGCTTCAACGATCCACACCCAATGGAAAATTCAATAAGCCCAAGTCCATTCTCGGTCGACGCTATCCTTGGGCAGTTGTGGAGTGCAATAACACAGACCATTGTGATTTTGAAAGACTCAAAGCTATTCTGTTGGGCCCTCATAAAGATATTCTGAGATCAGACACGTTTGAGTACTTTTATGAGAATTACCGCTCAAACCAACTATTGAATCAAAAGGCAAACCAACTATTGAATCTGAAAGCAAAAGAGTCAAGTCCTAAGAGTAAACCAATGAACTCCTTTGCATTTACTTATACATCGTATGAGGGTGGGCGAGAATAGACTACATTAGACAGATAGACAGACAAGGTTCATTAATTCAATAGAAGACAGAGTATGAGTTTAATAAAGTGTAATGAATAAACAAAAGGATACATCTATAAGCACTCTATTTAATGACGAAATCCGTGGCGCAATGTTTCGCTTGCTCTTAGTCCTAGGCTTCCTGCAGTAACACCACTGGACTTCTTTTTTGCTCGGTTCATTTCTTGGATAGCCTCCACGATTTCATTCATATTTGTCTCAAGCACCATCCCACCTTGGATAATCTCTGACAGAATATGATGGACCTGATTATTACATTTTGTGATTTTTAATAATAATAATAATGAAATAGCACTGTAGATATGTAAATAGAATGAATAACTTACCTCATCAAAGTGGAATATCTAATGTGGAAGAGTAATATACCAAATGAAATAACAGTCTTTCTTTCATCTTACCAAGTCCAATTCACACACATTCTCAAAGCAACGATCAAGGCTTTCTACAAACACCTCGTCCAATGTTAGGTACAGTAGGAGACTTGAAGGGTCTTACTTGGATAAGATCAAGAATCCCTAATTCACTTTCACTTTCATCCACAACAAACACGAAATACAGGGTTGCATAGTGTCGATAGATAACACGAGTGTCTTTTCCACCCAATAACTTGCTTCCTTCAAGAAAGTTGCATACAGTGTCTGGTCTTTTCGACACCAATGAGAATATTTCCTGAATCAGTGCTTGTTGGGTGGCAATATCCTAAAATAGCAACACAAGGTACATAGAATAGAAAGTAAAAAGAAGAGAGAGCCAGCCATAAGAACATAAGAACATAAGAACATAAGAACATAAGAACGTATTCCAAACAGTCATTCCAAACATAGTCATTCTTTAAAATAGAAAGAATAAGAAGAAAATAACACTTGCAATTTGTTGGTAGAACTTAATCAAACGAGCCTTGCCGTGATTGTTAAAGATGAGCACTGACTTGATCATGAGCAAGAAGCAACCAACAGCTGGGTTCCAATCCATCCTATTTGGTCCCGGGCGTCATCTCTAGAGTCACCTCCAGAATACTCTAGAGTCACTCAAGCGTCACTCAAGCGTCATTCCGCCTGCCTTTGCACCCACCTCCACCTCTATCCTTTTCTCATGCCAGCTAGTCGTCGTATTGACAAGACAGCAAGCGGAAAATCCATATCACCTGTTATTGTCTATGACTTTGCCCTTCGATGTGCTCTCCGTGCCTGCATGGAACAAACCCACCAACGCTCCGACCTGAGAAAAGACCGGTCTGACCGATATTCACTCCACTTAGGACTGGGCGACAGACTCTCTCACTGGAGCGAGAAATTTTCAGACGACACCAAGCCAGACAAACTAACACGAGAAATAGTACAGAGCCTACTAAGACGTCTGGATGATATCAAAAAGGGAAGAGATGTTTCTCAGCCTGAATACCACGATCCACGCTTTGTAGCTTCTGTGACCCATCTGAGAAGATCTCTACAGCTGTACCGCTACAGGCCTTCAGGATCCATCAATGATTTAGTAGCACAGTTCTTAAAGATTGCCGAGGGAGAGGTCAAAAGAGCCAATACAATGACACCAGCAAGTTATGATGAACTGGACAGATTCACAAAGAAATTTGTGGGTGTGTTGATTCTCGCCCTATCTGAAGATACATCAAGCACTACTACAACAGAGAGTGTGGAGAAACTCAGGGCGTGGATGTTTGTTCAGCCTAGTGGACAGCACTCGGATATAAGGAGCCCTGTGCTATCAAAGAGCGGGAATCCACCTGTGTATGGATCCTTGGAGGCATTCGAGACAAATTCTATGGTAAAGACAGTCCAGCATCTATTCCAAGTATCAGAGGTGGAGCATAACAAGAGAGTAAAAGAATTACATGGACTGTGTACGGAGCCGGTAAGTATGAATCAGGAGAAGAGGAAAATGACTGGATCCTTTTTCTTCTTCTACAGGCACTGTTATTAGATATGAAAAAATGCATTCATAATGTACATAATGGACAGCTATTCCCTGGTAGATTAGAAGACTTCCCTAATCAACAAGTGTTTGATCAATGGCAGCAGCGTGAGGTGAAGCAACTTACAGAACTCATAAAGTCAATGATGTTATTGAACCCCAGTCTATCCACCAATGGAAGTGATACCGAATCCCTCTCTACTGGATTCCGTGCTTCTTTCCGTAATTCAGTCTATAACCATGACAATGACTCTGGAAGTAATGGATTCCGTGCCTCTTTAATGAATTCTGTCTATGGCAGTTCTGATCAACTGTTATCGGTAAGAGCGTCAGTAGTTTAAAAAACAAAACAAAAAACAGGCAACTTAATTGATGAATGGGATGCATTTGTATTACTATAGCCAAAAGTAGAGTCATTAGAAGGTCCTCATACCTTTATTCCAGCAGACCCGCGCGCTTGTTTTCGTTTATTGATGAATATGTGTATTGACTATGATACAAATGTAACGCCTGACCTAGAAAGAGCCAAGACAAGTGTTTTCTCTCAACAGTCGGATAATTTGTTAAGAGAATGCTGGAAGACATGGCGGTTGTCAGGTTCTTTTAGAGCTATCCTTTACCTTGAACTCGTCAAAACACGTTATGATGAAAACGAACTTGACTTTGAGTGTGTAAAGGATGCTTTACGTGCTCTTGATAAAGTCATTAAGGAGAGCAGTATAGAAAACTGGGCCAATAAGGATGTATGTAATTTAAGGAAATGAGCTTTGTATATTTATGAATTGGGTCCATGTATAGCGTGAAGATCTGAATCTTGTTATGAATGGACTTGTCAAGACCCTTTGTCATGCCTTGTCAGAAGCACTGGAAGAGTATTGGAAGATTAGGTACACTAGTCATACAATATTATGGACTCACTCTATGTACTAGTCCTGGATGGGTAGATGATGTTGCATCCACACTGAATCGTGTATATGATAACTCTTCCTATGGTCATGAAACCACACGTCCTCGACTAACATTGGATCAGCTGCATGAGATTGTAGAGGCAAGTAATACACTTTGAACATAGCAAGTGGATAAGTATTGATAGAATAGAATAACATACTAGGGTGCTGCTGTTTTAAGGTGGAGAAGCATTGGCCAATTACAAGAGGATACAGAGAATGGTGGATTATTATGCTTACTTGCTTTAGCTGATAAACTCACAAAAGAACTTGTTTCTGTTACTAAGCGACATTCAAAGATTATCATTCAAGGGTAAATACTTCAATTCTAATCCATACTCACAGTATAGCTCCTTCTCTGTTCCGGGCATTGTGATGGGAAGACAGATGCCCTTTTTTGCCCTTGAAATGGAAAACTGGGCCTACTTACCAGAAGCAAAAAGTGCACCTATTGAAACTACATTCCAGCTCTATCACAAAGTATTGACCTTGAAAAGGCTTTATGATCAATATGGCACAAAGTAAGATGAATAGACAGACTGTGTCTAATAACGTATAAAGTCAAAAGGTGTCCCTGTTCAAAGTAGAATCTTGGTTTCTCTCGCATGTACGTCGTTGGTTAAAGACAACCTATGAATCTACACCTGTTTGGGTTGAAAATGCAATCCAACAAGACCAGGTAAAGAAGATGTAGTCTGTTTCTCCTCTAATGACTGCCCTAGTTTGTTCCTATGAACACAGTACTCCGTTCCTCCTCCTCTATTGTTGACCTGTTTACTGTATTCCATGAGGCAGTTAATTTTATTCATAATCTTCAATGGCCTAATGAAATACAACATTGCCGATTCTTTACTGCTCTTTCAAAGGTAGACTATATGTTAAGAGAAAAGAGTATTGATAGTATAAATAGGTGATTAGCATGGCCATAGATCACTATACACAGATTCTTGAAGAGATGATTATAGAGGAGATTTATTCATGGATAGAGCAAGAGCCAGCTACTTCTGTCACCAGTGCTTTTCTTAATAAAGCACGTCTTCAGCTTACACGCAGTCGTAGAATGAAAAAAAACAATACTGTCCCAGAAGACTTCTCTCCAGAGGTAATATCTTATGCTCTTATGTATAGACTTACCTCGGTATGAAAATAGCTGTGCGTAAAGATCAATGACATTGAAGCTGCTCGTGCACAACTGGATAAATTGTATTCTGTCATGCAAGTGGATGATATTTCTCAGATGATGCGTGGTAACGACACTCCTTCTATTGAAAAGGCAGAACCAAAAAACTACATGTATTCCATTAAGATTGTCAGTGCCGAGGATTTACAGCCTTTGGATCATAACGGACTGAGTGACCCATATGTTATTATGGAAATCAATGGAAAACAGATTGCTAGAACACGCACAGCCTATGAGACCTTGAATCCACGCTGGGATCAAGTGTTTGATGTATGGTTAACTGAGAAAACAGTAGATGTTGTGGCTATTGTCTATGATGAAGATTTGATTGGTGCTGATGATGAGTGTGGAGGTGTATGGTTCAAATTGTCTCCAGAATACTATGATGATTATCAAGAACATGAAATTGAATTGAACCTGCATCCTCAAGGAAAACTTAAGTTGCGTGTGAGCATGGAAGGTGAAAAGGACGATATTCAGTTCTGGTTTGGCAGAGCATTTCGTACTTTAAGAAGAGCAGAAGAAGACTCCTTTACTCTTATTGTAGACAAGGTAGGGATGTTATGTTACTATGGAAAAACTAAACAAACAATATCAATAGATGAGTCGTTTCATACGCCATTGTTTATCAAAGGGAACATTGGATAAGGTGCTTCATAGAGACAGAAGCTTTTTCCGCTTTAGTCGTACTATTAAAGTGATTGATCCTGGACTTCAAGACTGTGAAGATGCTATTGCTCCTTTATTGGACTATTTAGAGAGAAACCTCAAAATATTGAATGATAATCTCTCAGAAACCAACCTAAGACAGGCTGTTCTGAATATTTGGAAGGATATTCTGATAACTCTTGAGTCGGTGCTTCTACCGCCACTCTCTGAACACTTATCAGAAGTAAAGCCGCTCGATGACTATGAGTTTCATATTGTGTTTAAATGGCTAGAGGTAGGCAAGAAAGTAGAAGTATCTCTACTGCAGTTGATTCTTAACATTAAGAGTAGTTGTTGAAAGTTCTATTTAATGGAGGTGAAGATGAAGATGCTGTGCCATTAGAAATATTAGAGAATTCCCATTACTACTCTCTTTTGGCAATCAATGCAGCATATAACCTGGAAACCGAAGAGCTTATGGAGATGTACAATACAGCACTTTCTAACCAGGCGCAAATGAGAATGCAAGGTGGACGCAAGGCAGATCGAAGCAAATCTGTCTACCATTCTCGTCATACTGCAAGAAGAGAAAGGCCAGAGAGGAAGAAACCAAGCATTGATATTCCTAGCAGTGAGGCTATCCTTCGTATTCTTCGTATGCGTCCCGGGAAACATGTTCGAGAATTCCTTAGAACTGAATTTGACAAGCGTAACAATCCCGCTCCACCTTCATTTCTTGCCACTACATCACTTGCACTCTCTTCACCTTTGCCTTCACCTTCACCACAACTTCTAGCACCACCAACAAGTACCTAGAATCTTATTATTTGAAATACTATAAAATGAATTCTATGAAATAATATTAAGGAGATATATCTATCCTTTGCATAACACTATTCTATGTATTTTCCGTAACAGAAGAAGGGCTTGATGGAATTTAGCAGGCCAACCTAACCTTTCATCCTTTAAATGCTGCCTTTTTAAACATCCGCCTTCCTTTCGGACTGCTTTTTTTCACTAACAATTCTTTATTTTTTTATTTCTTCATGGTCTTTCATTACTGAACAATGTCAAACATGTCTACCTCTCAGTATCAGCTCCTAAGCCATGTTTTGACAGCCTTTTTAGCAGAAGAGACCACCATTGAACTCAACCTGCCTTTTGTGTTGGAGATAATTATCAGTCATCAATTGCTTACTTATTCACCAAGCGAGGAGAATGCTGAAGAAGCAGCTGTCTTTAGAAAGTGGACTGTTCGACTCAATGCTCTCTTGCAGTCAAAGCATGTGGCTGTTAAATGTGCTGCTATTACTCTTATTAGAGAAACCTGTGAGCAATCATCTATGCTTTTGGTGGCTAATATACAGACATGGAGTGCACAACTTCTTGGACTTGTTTTGGTAATATATAAATATAAAGGGAGCTGCCCTGCATACGATATAACAGATACTAAAACCCACCATGGTAGAAAACTGAGGCTGTGATTGTTCAAAAAGAGGCTATCAAGACTCTTTCTTTTATTTACCAGTACACTGCGGATAAACCTGAGCTTCATCGTGAAATTACATCGCCTAATATGAGCAGATTTAACAGTGCACTCTTATCACTGAGCCAAAACCGTGAACTTTTGGTAAGCCTTTCTTGTTGCTGGGTGTGTTTTGAAGACACTTACATCTATTTATGGTTGCCATTAGGCTACAGCACTTGTTGCACTCACCATCAACATGGAATTTTTTCCTTCCGCCTCACGACATGCTGTAGACAATTGCCAAAAGATTTGTCTTTCTCATATGGATGGTACTACATACATTGATGAAGATACAGTAAAAGCAATTACACGCTGCTTGGCATCCCTTTACCAGGCAAATCTTAAGGCCAATATGGTGGATCAATGGAAAAAGACACTTTTGCAAGTTATTGGATCAGTACATGCTTCTCTTGACCGCTTGTTTGATACAGTGGATGAAGGTGAATAAGAAAGAAAGTAAAAGTATTAACAATCATGGAAACTTAGAGTTTGAGAGATTTGGTGCCTTAGAAGGGTTTTCATACTCTCCCCTCTCAGTGGATTACAGAGAAGCATTCCCTGTGTTAATGAGACGTGTTCATATGCTTGAAAAATGTATTACAGTATTTACTTCGTAAGTACAGGGAGGGTATAGAAGAACAAACAAAAAACAGTAAACGTTAGACAATGTATGTTAGGACAAAGACAAGTATAGCTGTTCCTATGCCTGTAACCCATCTTTTAGACCTTGTATGCAGAATATACAATGTGTATGAAGGATCTTTGGTGAGTAAACAGTTTTAAAAAAGGGAAAGAAAGAGAATGAAAGAATGAATAGGTATGTATACTTTTCAGATGCGTGAATTCAAAGAAAAGGCAGAATTCAACTCTCTTTTGTCATTCTTGCCATCGTTACATTTGGGTGCAAACAAAGTACTTGCAAGCATATTCTACGGGTAAAGAGTGCCTATAATAAGAGAGAATAGAAGATTGTAAAATAACACACATTGCTATTAGATCTGGACAAGAAATGATACGCTATAGTAAATTATTCTCTCGTCTTTTACTACGTCTATTAAGTGATTACAAACAGAAAAGGTAAATATCTATACATCTATCCATCGAGTTGACTTAAATTTATGTATTTACAATAGACTATTAAAGATTTCTATATACAACCTTGTATCATTGTGCTTTCAAAAATGTGGCCATACTTTTGCCAGTGCTATAGCTAAGCCTTTGTATTCTATTCTCTTGGAAGATGTAAAGCTTACAGAAGCAAAACAAACAAACGTCATGGCGCCATCGCATGGAAACAAGGTGAGTCAATTAAATATACTACTTGGAGAAAGAATATTCATTAAGTATAATCAATAGTCTGGAAAAAAGAGACGCTTAGAGATAACCAATTCAGATGCTTTGACAGTAACAAGTACTCTTTCTGCAGCAGATTCAGGAATTCAACTGGCTGCACTTAAAGTATTGCAAGACCTCATTACCACTTATGGATTCTCAATGGAGAATACAATGAGATCTTCTATTGACAGTG
The DNA here is from genome assembly GCA_025094145.1 of Spinellus fusiger. Taxonomy (NCBI): domain Eukaryota; kingdom Fungi; phylum Mucoromycota; class Mucoromycetes; order Mucorales; family Phycomycetaceae; genus Spinellus; species Spinellus fusiger. The sequence goes on along the minus strand of JALLLS010000116.1, from coordinate 28,532 downwards.
TACTGCTTACAACCATTCTTCAAATCACACAAATGATTGAGACTTCTAATGAGTCGCTTCTTCTTGCCAAGCAAGGACTTTATCACTGCTTATTAGCCTCTGTTATGCATCCAATTGAAACACAGGCAAGCATTCTTCCTCATGCAATGCGGATTTTTACTGCCGGTGTAAACGAGCAGACTCAACAAGTAAGTCTAATAAGCTTAGCAGTCATTATCTATGATTTCTTACTATGGTGGGTACAACAGTTAAGAGCTATCTGTCTACATGGCTTAAGTGTGTGTGATCTTATTATTCACCCTCGTCTGCCTCCAATTCAACGTGCTCCAGTTCAGCCTTCATCTGTCACTTTATTGACTACAGAATCGCATCAGACACCAACAATTACCCCACAACCTGTCATAAGCAAGGTTACCAAACAAGAAAAGGCATTTGGTAGTGCTATAGTAGGAAGTGCTACAGAAGATGAACAAAAACAAACAATGTTGGATACACGTGTTCTACAACACGCGCACACTAAGGAACTGTCCACTGTATCTAGCTCTGTTCAGCTTGAAGATCCATCATCTACTGATACTCATGATGTTGAGTCAGGATTCTCATGGAACGCTGTTAAGAAAACAAATGAATCTATTACTACTCTCTCTTTATTGGATAAGTCATCTACACCAAACATGAATGAAACAGCAGTGAATTCTATAGTCATTTCTGAGAAGACTACAAATGTATCCAGCAAAACTACAAACAGCTCGATAGTCGAGGAAATTGCACAAAACAAACCTTTCAATCCCATACTGCAGTCAAATATCTCTTATTCATGTGATACTATAGATGAGGATGATATAATGGAAATACCAGAAATAGATCTGGCTGGACCAGACTCTGATGAGGAAAATTAGAGTATACAGATCTATTTACAGCATATGCATTTTCTTACATGCCAGTACTAGTATAATGTCAAAGAATAAATTTACTATGAAATTACACTACACTTTTCATTTATTTTTTTGTGCAAACCAAGAAAAAAATATTGCTCATATTTCAAATCAAATATTTCATATGTCAGGAAATAAAATTTACTAACTTTTCTTTTCTCATTTTGCCAAAATGACAATGTGCAAAATGTACAATACAAATTTTATTTCTATTAGAAGGTATAACAAGGGGCACTTTAAGATAAAAGAGACTAGCAGAGCTTGTGAAAGAGTTGTCTATGACATAATGGTGTTGGAGGGTTAAGCATGCTAGAAAGGTACTTAACAAAGATAAAATAAATAAGAACAATAAGATGCTTTTAATTCTTGTGATTCAAATGAATTCCAGCAGTGAGATGATTTTCAGACAGATGTTGGGTAGTAGAAATAGGGATTACAGCTCTGACTTTACAAACGTTTACTGAAAGAGTTTTACTAAAGAGAAACGTTTATAATTATTAAGAAAAAAAAGAAAAGAAAAAAAAAGATCAAGCTGGATAAGTATTAATAATTTATAATATATCAACAATAGAAGAAAAATAAAATAATAATTAGTAGCCAATTGGCCCACTGGGGGAATTTTGCAATATATGCTTTGCTTTGGGGGAAGAATTGTTATTTGTAATGGGCCATGACTGGTAGCCCACATAGCCCAAACAAATGCTTATCAAAGTTTTTTTTATATAGTTGATATTGTAAGTGGACAGGATCTCCTGACTTCTGTGAGAAACTGTTTACATCAGAGATCAAAAACTCACATAGGACTAAGGGGTAAGGTAATCATCATAGAACTCAAAATTTAGTATAAAAACAAGACAACTCATCCTACAATAAAGCATTGAAGTTCTTCCTATTATTGAAAATTAGGAAGCTTCTTACACTCAACATGCTGGGGTGATGGAAAGACTTAGCAAATGTTTCAGAAGAAATTGCTTTAGTATTTTTAGATAGACTATTATGATAAGTAGAAAAGGTATAAAAGCTAGCGATTCATTAGACATCAAAAGCTTTGTGAAATATACTTCTTACATTACCAAACACACCTTTTGTTTCTATATTTTGAACACTATCTGTTTGCTGTTGTTCGAAATCCTTAAGCAAAAAGTGTACTGTTTGGAATAATAAGATATATTTCTCAAAAATGCAAAGGGTGCATTTCTTCTCACTATTTATGCTAACATACATTTTACATATATGGAATGGCTATAATAGGTTCTACAAGAATAGGTGGTCGAGCCTCCTATTTTCAATAATAGGAATAGCACTAGGCCTTGATAATAAAATAGGCTAGAGGAAAATCCTCTTTATTGTATATATATCTTCTCTTATCTATACTAGTCTTCTGCTATCGATCCACTAGTAGTTTTCCTTCTATGTGTTTTTCTCTTTCTATCTACTGTAGTCTGCTTTACAACACTCTTTGTTCTTTGTCTAGATGTCAATCCCATGATCCAATGGATTTTCTTCTACAGATTCCAAGTCTGGAATGTGTCAACCATTACATTAAGTCATCTCCTTTCTACAACATAATTCATAGTTAATACACTGCATATTAAAGTCTACAGAACAGGCCATTATTATCAAGCATCCTTGTTGTGTTCTGACTTCAATCCAAAGATTCTTTATGAATAGGTCAACACAAGTAGTGTGCTGTGACATTCAGAATACTCTATGAAAGCTTGAGTGCACACAAGTAACATAGTGTTCAAAAACTAAGCAAAAGGGGTACTTGTGATAATAAAAGATATATTTCTCAAAGGTACAAGCAGTGTACCTTGTTGTCTTTGATCTTAGATATTATTGAGAATAGGGGGCTTGACCACCTATTCTTGTAGAACCTATTATAGTTATTCCATATATGTAAAATGTAGATTAGCATAAATAGTGAGAAGAAATGCACCCTTTGCATTTTTGAGAAATATAATCTTATTATTCCAAACAGTACACTTTTGCTTAAGGATTTCAAACAATATCAAAGGAATCTGGCCAGTTAACGTGTAGTTAAATTCTGCTCTTTATTCATTCAAATGTACACTTCTTTTATACTTATTTTCTCTTAATATTCTACTACTATAAGATATGATGTCAGGTATACATTTGCTGATATGCTGCAAGAGTGTCAATGACATAATGCTTTGTAGTATTCTGTGTTGCTCATGCATCACCACTACCTTTTGTCATTCTCCTTTCTAGTTGCTCAGGGACACAAATGACAAGACATCTATTTTTGGAAAGCAGTGTCGTGTTCCAACTTCAATCCAAAGATTCATCATGAATTGGTCAACATGAGTAGTTACTGTGACATTCAGAATACTCTATGAAAGCTTGAGTGCACACAAGTACCATAGTACATCTCTGTATCATCTCACTGATTGGTTGTAACTACAAATCACCTTCTAAAGCTCAGTGTACTATTGGACACTTAACAAGAGCCATCTTCATTAATAACCCTAACAGAACAATATTGACCTATCAGAGTCAATTGAGTAAAGACTCATAATAATTAATGGTTTCAATAATGGAGTGCCTATCCCAGGAACCAACCATAGGGTTGAATCTAATAATACTACAACTAAGTAAAACATATGAGCCAACCATAAGGTGGCAGCTATTAATACTACCATAAGGTAGTAATATAGACACCAACCATAAGGTCAAAGAGAGTGAATTCTACCATAAAGTAGAATGTCCCCACCAACCATTTAGTTGTAATTGTGAAGCAGCCATAAGGTTGACTATCATAACTACCATAAGGTAGAATAGATTATCCTACCATAAGGTAGAAGCCACTGAAGGATAAGCACCCACCAAAAGTATAAATAGTGAACCTTTCTTTACTCAATAAAAATTATCTTTGTTCAGTCTCATTAATCTACCTGTCCAAACAATCTCAGCCTTGCTGATTTCCTACCAACAGAATCATCTAGGGCACTGTAAACACAGCTATTGAACTGTTCATTGAGAGTGTCAAAGTCTGGGCATGATGGTGGAGGCTCTGCTACAAGTGATGTTAATCTAGAAGACAGATCATGTGTGAATAATCTGAACTTTTGTAAATACAGCCTTGCAATATCAGGCTCTTTCAAGCAAGACAAGTTCCATGTCTTTCTCAGAGGTGGTGGTGGTAGTGGGAATTCAGCCATGCCATAGTCAAAAGCAAAGTGGATAAGCTTATGATCAGAACTGAGAGACAGCTCTGTCTGTATATCCATGGTGACATTGGTGAACTGGCAATTGGAGATAAACATGTCAATGATACTGCTGTGCTGTTGGTTGTTTTGATATGTGAGGTAGGTTGGCACACCATATACATGCATACTGTTATAGAGATGAAGATTTTGATCTTCTAGCCATGATCCCGGAGCAGTACCATGAGTGTTTGTAGAATGATCTCCTACTAGTACACCCATCCTTGCATTGAGGTCACCACAGATAATGGTGTCTTCTGTCAAAGGAATAGAGTCCAGAATACCAAAAGCTTCTTCAAGAGATAGAGAGGGGGGAAGGTAGAGACATACAATTCTGAGTGATCTAACTTGGACACTCAGGGCATAGGGAGAAGGCATAGGTAGGTGAGTGACAGGGAAAGGACAGGAGGGAGAAATGAGGGCACATATACCCATAGAGCCATGGTAATTTCCATCAACTGGTAGGCCATATGTGTGGAACTGGGTCCAGGAGGTTGGGAGGCATGAAGGAGAGAGAAGCCAGGTTTTTGTAATGAAAAGCATATGAAATGAGTGTGAGTGTCTTAAAATATTATGGATCATAGTGTGGTGGAGCCCATTGGCATTCCATAAGCCTAATGAGACTCTATTCATAAGGTGATGTCTTGTGAGGGTTCATCCATGTTCATATCTTCATATGGACACTTGAATGCAGTTTTTGGATCATCCCTGTCTTCATACACTTTTCTCTTGTGGGGGTTCTCAGGAATCTGGGACTCACTAATCCAACCCATCTCAGCAAAGATGGTGGCTACAGAGTGTGCAGTGTGGGGTCTCATATATTCAATGGCCTGCAGGCATCTTTTCTGGTGAATGTGCATGGCTTTCAGTGAGAGGTCTTCCTTTGAGAAGTCTTTGTACTTGGGGTCTGCCAAGTGTTTTGGGTCTCTGGGATCAAAGTCCTTGTAGATAGTAACACTAGCCTTTTCTAAGAGGGCTGTGACATCTGGTACATATTGTAGGTAAACAAGAAGACCAATGACTGATCTTGCTGGGAAGGAGACATCCAGGATACATCCAGTGTCAAAGCCAAGGGTTCTGAGAAGCTTACGCACTTCTGGATGGTTCATTCATCTGCTATGTGGAATATACACATAAGTGTATCCTTTTTCACCTTCCTGGATGGTGAAGGCATGTGAAGCAGCTGCAACATGTCTTGCTGATGTCTGGGGGCATTTGGAGGGTGCTGGGATGTGTTTCTTGGCCACTGTGGCCCAAGAAGAGTCCTTTACTATTGGCAGAGAATGGTCTGTGTCAATTTCTCTGCTCTGTATCACTTTAGAAGTGACAGTTGCCAGTGCTGCTGGTGTTGGTGCCTTGAGTGCACTTATCTCAGCCTGTAAGGCTGTGATGGTTGCCTTGAGCCTTATGTTCTCTTCCATGATGGCCTCAAATGCCTCCAGTCTTTGTTGCTGCTGTTGCTGCTGTTTTAACTGAGCTATTTCTGAGCTCAGAGATTGAAGGGCCGAAACGATCTCAGCCTGGGTCAAAGCACTATGCTGTTGTTCAGCAGAATTGGTAAACATGGTGTATCTACTGCTATTCAAGTGGTGTAGACCTGAAACTTGGACAGTAGGTAGGGAGGTGGGTGATGTTGATGGGTGGATAGTATTTGAAGATGGATGCAGTGTTTTGGTGATGGATGGACGTTTTTGAATTTTTGGATTGAACTTACAAATTTTGAAAAAAAGTGATCTTTAGCAGAAAGATGTCCGTGCTAGACACTGTCCTGTCAAATAGAGTAATACTATTGGCTGCACATGTCTTCCCTTTTTGGAAGACACATTATCCTGTGTGGATACACACAGATAATATAATATAATTAATAAGATAAATGCTAATGCAATATAGTGTCTTGGCTTAACATGTTCACTGTGAAGAGAACATAAAGCCAAGACATGTATGTGCAATTGTACACTGTAGAATTTAGTATAAATAATCAAGTGAATTCAATAAATAAATATTATCTTCTATCTTCTCTTTTATTCTTCCTCTTTGATCTATGTGGGCTTCAGTCCAAACCAAGAACCACTAGCTATTCCACTCTGTGCACATACCTCTGGGCTTAAAACTATTCTTTATAAATTAGGGAACGACAAGAAAGAGAAATGCCGCGATAGCTCAGCTGGGAGAGCGTTAGACTGAAGATCTAAAGGTCGTGTGTTCAATCCACACTCGTGGCAGTAATACCTTAATTACTATTTTTATGATTTGAATTGATTCATCTATGATATAGTTTAATGTGATTTTGTAATTATTTATTCTTTTTACAAGTGCTTATCCTTCAGTGGTTTCTACCTTATGGTTGGTTCATTGGATAAGCACTCCATTATTGGAACTATTAATTATTATGGATAAATATCTAATATTATTTTAATTTTATCATAAAGAAATAATATTTTTTCTATTCATATATATTGTTGATTATAAAATAAGGAAAGTTTTAAATAAAATTATAATTTAAAAAATAATGTTGTTCAGAAAGTAATATACTGTTTAAAATAGTATGAGTTTTATATTTAATATAATTATTCTATTAAATTGAGTTGTGTCTCATAAGTATTTACTCAATTGACTCTGATAGGTCAATATTGTTCTGTTAGGGTTATTAATGAAGATGGCTCTTGTTAAGTGTCCAATAGTACACTGAGCTTTAGAAGGTGATTTGTAGTTACAACCAATCAGTGAGATGATACAGAGATGTACTATGGTACTTGTGTGCACTCAAGCTTTCATAGAGTATTCTGAATGTCACAGTAACTACTCATGTTGACCAATTCATGATGAATCTTTGGATTGAAGTCAGAACACAACAGACAGGAAGGAGAGATAAGAGCACAGATACCAATTGAGCCATGGTAGCTGTTCTCAACAGGCTTTCCATAGGTGTGGAGCTGTGTTCATGAGGTAGGGAAAAATGAGGGAGAGAGGAGCCAGGTCTCTGTAATGAATAGCATAGTAAAAGAGTGAGAGTGGGTCATAATTTCATATACCATAGACTGTTGAAGTCCATTGGCATTCCATAGGCCTATAGAGACTCTATTCATATTGTTGTTGGGTGTTGGAGGACTCTGACATTGCAAGGGAGCTTCTTCTGCTCACTTTGAAGGTATTGGCAGGGTCATTTCTGTCCTGGTACATCTTCTTGTTGGGGTTGGGAGGCATGTGCTTCTCACTGAGCCATCTAGCTCCCAAAAAAGCTGAAGCTACAGCATAGGCTGGGTAGGGTCTCATATACTGGATTGCCTGGATGCATCTGTTCTGGTTCAGCTGCATTGCCTCCAACACAAGTTGCTGTTCAGAGAACTCAGAGTATTTAGGGTCAGCCAGATGTTTGGGATCCTGGGGGTCAAATCCACTTTATATGTCCACCTTGGCCTTAGCCAAGACCTCCTTGACTTCAGCTTCATACTGTACATGGACCAGAAGACCAAGAACAGAGTGAGCAGGGAAACAGACATCCAGGATTCTTCCAGTGTCTAGGCCAAGGGTTCTTAAGAGGCGTCTTGCTTCTGGGCAGTTCATGCATCTGCCTCTGGGAATATATACATAGGAAAAGCCCTTTGGGCCTTCCTGGTGTTATGTTCCAACCTCAATCCAAAGATTCTTCATGAATTGGTCAACATGAGTAGTATGCTGTAACATTCAGAATACTCTATGAAAGCTTGAGTGCACACAAGTAACATAGTACATCTCTGTATCATCTCACTGATTGGTTGTAACTACAAATCACCTTCTAAAGCTCAGTGTACTATTGGACACTTAATGAGCTGCCTTCATCTATAAATCCTTAGTGGATAAAATAAGACCTATCAAAGGCAATTAAAAGTGAAGACATAATAGATGGCTCTATAATGGTGTGCTTATTCAATGAACCAACCATAAGGCTCCAACATGTAGTCTACCATTAGGTAGAACAGCTACACCTATGTAAACTATCATAGGATAGATCATCTACACCAACCATATGGTTGCATCTATCAATAAGCTATGCCATGAACTAATCATTAACTACCAAAAGGTAGAATACCACTGAAGGATAAGCACCCACAAAAAGTATAAATAATGAACCACTCTTCACTTAATAAAAATTATCTTTGTTCAGTCTTGTTACTTTCTACTTGTCTGAATAATCACACCTGTATTGAGAATGTACAGGCTGCAGACTCTACTCTTCTTGCTGAAGAAGCTGGTCTTTTCTGGGGAGCAGGGTGGGTCTTTCTGGCTACAGTAGCCCATGTAGAGTCCTTGGCTGTCTTCTCAGCCTGTTGGTGGTTCTTTGGTGCCTGTGTCACCTCTTGTATCACAGGAGTTGCCTTATTAGTCAAGGCAGCAAGCTTTGCCTCAAGGGCTGCCACAGTCTCTCTCAGCTGCTTGTTTTCTTCCATAATGGCCTCAAAGGCCTCAAGTCTCTGCTTCTGATGGGTGTGCTCAGAAGCCATTTGAGCAAAGCTCTGTTGGAGTGACGTCACTGCCGAGATAAGTTGAGCTTCGGTGGTGGTGGTGGTGGCATTAGCCAAGAGGTGTTGTCCTGCTAGAGAAGAGAACATGGTGGATCTGGTCAAGTTTGAGAGCTGGAGGTCTGAAACTTTTATAGAAGATAGTCGGGAGATGGGGGAAGATGGATTGATGATGGATGCAGATGAATGCAGCTTTTTGGAGACAGATGGACGTTTTTGAATTTTTGGATTGAACTTATAAATTTTCAAAAAAAGTAATCTTTAGCAGAAAGAGAAGTTCTTCGATAGTATAGTGGTAAGTATCCCCGCCTGTCACGCGGGAGACCCGGGTTCAATTCCCGGTCGAAGAGTTTTTAATTATTGTTTAAACTAACTATTTTAATCAATATACCTTTCTTCTCTAAACAATAAAACTCTTTTAGAATTAATATATATTTTATTGTCTATTTAGACCAGTGGGAACAAAATTTTGTTCGGAATCTTTATGCAAAAAATGTACTTTTTGTATAAAGAACTACTGGGAACAGGTAGGAAGAAGATACTAGGTGTTGTGCAAATAAGACAAGATATAGTATATAGTACAGTGTCTGGCAAAATAATAATAATTTATTTTGTTTTCCAACCTCTATTTTTGGTCAAAAAAATATTTTTTTTACTTATTTCTCATTTCTTCTTTTTCTGCTATATCATCTGTTATGTCTAACAACACTAAACAAACCACCAAGCCTTTTGGAAACAGAAAGAATAATATTGACAACTTTACTTGTCAACTCATTGTTCACAAGGCCACCCAAAATGGCACCAGTCAAGTGGAGATTGCAGCCATGTTTGGCATCAGTAAACCCACTGTCAGCCTTATCATAAAGAAGTACACACCAGGAGATTTTTCTGGCCTTTAAGCAGTGGTATCTCCTTCCTTTTATGTCTAAAAATATTTTGCCCTTTTATGGAACTGTGTTTAAAAAAGGTTTGCAAGTATATGTAATATAGGGCACTAGGGTTATTGTCAGGACTAACAGAGAGATGAATGGGTAGGTATTTGGTCTCTAGCAGGGACAGCAAAATAGAGTTTTGACACAAACTTAGAAACAGGAAAACCAAGGGTGTCATGTTCTGACTTCAATCCAAAGATTCTCTATGAATAGGTCAACACAAGTAGTGTGCTGTGACATTCAGAATACTCTATGAAAGCTTGAGTGCACACAAGTACTATAGTACATCTCTGTATCATCTCACTGATTGGTTGTAACTACAAATCACTGTTGTAATCATGAAGACAATGGTAGCAGTCACAGACTGATTATTAAGTTGTCTCCTTTCTACAACATAATTCATAGTTAAGACACTGCATATTAAAGTCTACTGAACAGGCCATTATTTGACAAGCATCCTAAAACAGTAATAGATCATATTCAGTACACAGCCACTTGTCTATTTATACTAAATAGACATGTCAAAATTGTTTTAATAAAAGTATCTCATTTTGAGTCTGATTAATTCCCTTTTGAATTTAACAATCACTTTCTAAAGCTCAGTGTACTATTGGACACTTAACAAGAGCCATCTTCATTAATAATCCTAACAGAACAATATTGACCTATCAGAGTCAATTGAGTAAAGACTCATAATAATTAATGGTTTCAATAATGGAGTGCTTATCCCAGGAACCAACCATAGGGTTGAATCTAATAATACTACAACTAAGTAAAACATATGAGCCAACCATAAGGTAGTAATATAGACACCAACCATAAGGTAGAATAGATTATCCTACCATAAGGTAGAAGCCACTGAAGGATAAGCACCCACCAAAAGTATAAATAGTGAATCACTCTTTACTAAATAAAAATTATCTTTGTTCAGTCTTGTTAATCTACCTGTCCAAACAATCTCAACTATGGTATCATCCCTGAGATATATGCCTTGCTACTAACTCATCTTCTACCATGTGGTCCCATTTAGGCAATTTGTGTTTCTGTTTATGGAAATGTAATTATCTGACATTAAGGATATTGAACAATAATATTTTTATATTTAAAAAAACCTATGATGACTGGCCATAGCTTAATTATTCTTAATTGATCAGAATGGTTTACACACCAGGAGGTTTTTCTGGCCTTTAAGCAATGATATCTTCACCTTTTAAAACTGAAAATATCTTGCCTTTTATGGAACTGCATTTAAAACTGAAAACTTCCTGCCTTTTATGGAACTGTACTTGAAATCAAAGGTTTGCAAGTATCCAAAATTTTCTTACCTTTTATGGAATACCTCAATATCAAATTATATTATCAATAAAATATTGTTTATGAATAAAATTGTTTATTATAATAATATAGCTAATAATACTGTAGCTAATAATAATATAGCTAATAATATACTATTACTATAGCTACTGCTGTTCTAGGTATATTCTTTCATAGCAATAGAATCTATACCCTAGAAGCCTTGTGCTTTAATATTGGGAGATAGATAACTATGCTCAGGAGTATACCCTAGACAGCCTAGACCATATAGAAGGAAGAAGACCACCTTGGACTGACTTGAGAAGAGTCTTAACTTATCTAATAACAGAAGAGTATATTAGTGATAGTTCAATCAAGAGAGATAGTATGCTTACCTTTTAGTTAATACTTGTCTTGAGAATAATAAGCCATATGCTATCTATTAAAAGAAGAGTCAGTACTATGTCTTGTACATTGCAATGAGCTCAAGCCCAGATGATGACACTGCTTACCTTTTTATCTCAAGAATAGTCCTTGGTAGTGTCTATCACCTCCTTCTATTGTTTTTCTTTGTTAATAACCACACATTACATTGCTTATTTATGCTCATCTTGACAAGTACTTGGGTGTCAAATATTATAGGCAGTGTGAAAAACAACAAAAGAATAACAGACAAAAGAATAAGAAAATATTTTCATTTTGGTGATGTATCACTTTAGCCTCCACTTTCCAATAATTTATTAAGTCAAAATCCTCAAGTCAAACAGCTCACTCTCTTTCTGTTTTTATATTGAAATCTCTTTTACCATGTCCCTCACCACCATCAACTTCAAGAAGAATGAAATTCCCACCTGCACTGTCTGCCAAAAGACATTTAAGACCAAGGAAAATCTGAAATCACACCTTTCTACTCATAAAATGTAAGGATAATCTCAAGTCTAAAAGTAATGTTGCTCATTCTCTAATCTCTCCCCACCATCACCACAGTCTTCCATGTAGAAGAGGAAGGTGATGATGACCAGGAGTTTGTTGTTGAAGATGAGGAAGTTCTTGAAGAAGAACCTCTTTGGGTTACCAGGGAAGATGATTTGACAGCAGCAACAACACCTTTGAGGAGGCTGCCTCTGTAGATGATATCTTCCCATTCTTGACAAAGCTGGAGATGATCATACATTGTTTCTTTACTGAAAATGAGGAATGTATCTCAAGAAGATTTGCAGGGGAGATCATCACCTTGTGCAAAGATGTGAGAGAGGCTTGTCTTGCCAATCCTCAGGAGAAAGTCCCTGCTTTAAACAGGGTTCTTAACCTCAAGAAGAGGGTGAGAAGCCATGTCCCCAAGTTCCACACCACCACCCATAATGTTACAGTGGTTGAAACCTGCAAAGGCTTGCCCACCACCACCACCATCCACCAGTTCTCTATGAACAAACCCTCCAAGCATTTGAGGCTCCTCACTGCCAACCCCCTCAAGACAAAGATGCTCTCTGCCCTGCCAGACAGAACTCCAAATCAACAAGTTTCTGTAACTCAGGGAGAGAAGTGGAGAACTCACCCGCTGTTTCAGCACCCCATGGTCACTGTTACCATCAATGGTACTTCTGTTGATCTCTGGGTTGGAGACATTGTGCATGCCTCTCTTGGTGAAACAACAACAACAACAACAATAACAACATACAGGCTTGCCTCTTTCTTCATGCAACATGGTAGACTGATGGCTGAGGCTTATGAAGCAACACCTGGTTTCTCTGTTGGCAGCATTGTCATTCTTGACATTGTTAGAGACATTAAGATTTCTTCCACTACCCACATTAACTCCACCAACCACCACCCTCTCAAAAGAGTCACTACTAGCTCCAGAAGACAGTTCATGCCAGTGAAAATTGTGCCTCTGAACTTGTTCTCAGATGACACAAGTGGAAACACCACCAAGAAGTGGAATAAGTTTGAGAGTTGGGTGATGTCTCCTGCCGCAATGGCATTCAAAGAACAAAACAGGGTTGAGAATATGTTCTTTCTTTGCACCAGCAACAAGTTGTTGGCAATAGAGATGCTTCCGGAGCTGGTAAAGGACTTGGAGATGTTGGAGAGAGGCGTCAAGATGTTTGATGTGGAGTTTGGAGAATCTGTCCTTGTTGTTGGTGTACTTCACCTCATCATGGCAGACAATCCTATGCATGCAGCTGTGGCATGTAGTCTTGGTGCAAGTGCCAATCTACCATGTAGAAAATGTTTCTGGAGGAAGGGAAGTGGAAGTGCAGTAGTGGAGGGTGCCCCTGCCAGAAGAAGAGTTGGTGGAGATGTGCCAACAGTACAACAACAACCCCAACAATGCCAGCCCCAGAAGTAACCCCAGCACTGGCTATAAGCTAGCTGGTGGTGAAGCCCTCTTGTCTCTCCAGTTGTGGGATCCCTCCAAGGATTGCCCAGTAGAAATCTTGCATACTATCCTTCTTGGTGTTGCCAAACACCTTGTGATTGGTATGGTGCCATTTTACACAGAAAAAGAAGTCAAGCACTTGGAAGAAAGCTTCTTCAACTACAACTCAAAGGCTTTCACAAGAAAGCACCACACAACCTTTTGCCTCTGTGGCTCATATCTTGGAAGAGATTTTAAGATCATTGTTCAGCAGATGCCCACCATTGTGAATCAATTAATTCAAAAACAACTCATCAGCAACAATACTTCAAAGGCAATCATTTTTGATTGTTTTGTTAAGCTTGGTTCTCTTGTATCCCTGTTATACATGCAAAGAATTGAAACATCCTTAGATGTTTATTTGAACAATGTGGAGTCCATTGTCACAGATTTGAAGAGATCAATTGCCAACTATGATGTATTGGCAGCACCCAGCAAGTCTGCAAAGAAAGCAACCATTGGCAGCACTCTCAAGTTGCATTTGCTTGGTCATCTTTGTGAAGATATTACTTGCTTTGCCTTGCCCATTCATTATGAAACAGAAAGAGGCAAGCAATTCAACAAGTTTATCCGTGAAAGGATAATCTTCACCAACAGATGCTTGCCCTCTCAAGATGTTGCCATTTCTTTTGGGAAAAAGTACATGTTGGTACACATCTTCCAAGGTGGGTACTGGCAGGTACCAGGCTATGGTGGTCTTCTCACTGCTGGTGCCAAGGTTAAGCTGTTCCAACAGTTCCATCCTCTTGTTCTCTCCTGTGAGCCTGCTGATAATAACAGCAGCTCCAAAAGTATTGTTGTTGGTCTTGCTGGTTTGTTTTTGTTGTCTTCTGCTGTCTTGCCTGTCTTTGGTAAGATTGTTGCCATTGAGAAGAATATTGCCACAATTCTTCCATACAACTTCAAACTAGCCTCTGACCAAAACTCACTCACTCACTCACAACATCTGGCTTTTGCCAAAGAAACCCACAACCTTTCCTCTTTTTTTGCCATTGGCCTTAAAGATAACATTGGAAACAATGTTGTCTTGCCCTTGAGCACCACTGTTGAAGTGAGCTATGATGGTGTAGTAGTTGTAGAGGCAGTTGACATTCAGTCAATGAATGAATGCACTGTGCTCAATGTAAGTAAGTTTGGCTCTCTCTTTTGGACAATGACCACTGGAGTTAATTCTGTGTGAGTCCCACAATAAATATTTTTAAACATTGTTATGCTGCAAATACTGTGGGTTTAAGGGTAACATATTATGTTAAGAGAGGAATATCAGTGACTGAGTTATAAAATTAAGAAGATTCTTGTTCTATTTTTTGTCTTTACAGCCAATTTTCTACTTTATAATTGCAAAGTCAATTATCTTTGTTCTGATAGGCAGGCAGAGTTTGAAATTGACCCTCTGGACAACAAAAAGGCATTTTCAAACACATTAGCCAATCATAAGAAGATTTTGATTTTATCCTCAGAATATTTCCTTATATATCCCAAAAATCTCCTTGTGTGTAGATCTATCCAAACTTTTACAACACATCAATAAATAGCTACTAAATAATTATTATGCTAATTACAAAAATAATAATAATTATACTATAGTTAAATGATAATTATCTATATATAAAACAGATTGTATGTTAATACACAAAAAGTTAAAAATACAATTTGTTTTATGCCCATTACAGGGGTCGAACCTGTGACCTTGGCGTTATTAGCACCACGCTCTAACCAACTGAGCTAAACGGGCGGGATGTTTGGCTTGGCCGAGTTGGTAGTAAGATCTGCTAAGCATTGCAGAGGTCGGGGGTTCAACCCCACCAGGATGATTTCTGCTCTAAAACAGGCATCCCAGCCCCTACTAATTTTCTGGCAAGGTGGGTGACTGCCTTTGGTTTTGCGGTCTTGGCTGGTGGTTTCAACTATGTGTCTTGTCCTTTTCCCTCCCATGCAGGCACTGCCTTGCAGTCCTTATGTTCATATATGCCCAAAAAGGGTTTAATGCCATTTTCTTTCTGGTGTGGTTCCTGGTTTGGCTGGTCTGGTCTTGGGGTGCTGGCAGGTGGAAGGATGCCCTCACAGGCTTAATTAAGCAATCTTTCCTATCTTTCAAATAAGTCTTAGTCTTAGTAATTTGTCTGTATTTCAATTCCTTTCCTTTCATTCTATGTTCCTATCCTTATATGTAAAATATGCTTCCCTAATATGTCTGTTGGAGTCACTATACTATTTCTAGCTTGTGAAAAATACTCCTAAAATAAAAAATCTTTAACCTGAGCTAAATGGGCCAGATGTTTGTGTTGTTCACAAATTTGGATAGAATAGTTCTAAACCCGGGGTATGTGCACAGAGTGGAATAGCTAGTGGTTCTTGGTTTGAACTGAAACCCACGTAGATCAAAGAGGAAGAATAAAAGAGAAGATAGAAGATAATGTTTATTCATTGAATTCACTTGATTATTTATACTAAATTCTACAGTGTACAATTGCACATACATGTCTTGGCTTTATGTTCTCTTCACAGTGAACATGTTAAGCCAAGACACTATATTGCATTAGCATTTATCTTATTAATTATATTATATTATCTGTGTGTATCCACACAGGATAATGTGTCTTCCAAAAAGGGAAGACATGTGCAGCCAATAGTATTACTCTATTTGATAGGACAGTGTCTGGCACAGACATTCTGCTAAGCAACACTTTTCAAAAGCAAAATTGTAAGTCTATCCAAATTTGAAAATCATCCATCCATCACCAAAATGCTGCATCCATCAAAAAACACAATCCATCCATCAACATCACCCACCTCCCCACCTACTGTCCAAGTTTCAGGTCTACACCACTTGAATAGCAGTAGATACACTATGTCTTTTGGGAATACCCACCAACAGTTGCTGCAGTTGCAGCAAAACACAGCTGCTTCCTCCCAAGCTGATATTATTTTGGTGTTGACTTTGCTCTCTGCTGAGATAACTCAGGTCAGACAGCAGAATCACCAGCAGCAGCAAAAGCTTGATACTTTTGAGAGACTCCTGGAAGAAAACTCAAGACTGCAAGGGACAGTCAAGGCTCTGGAGGCAAAGATCAGTGCCCTCAAAGCAGCAGCAGCATCACCAACAGTCCCAGCCCCCACCAATGTCCTGACACCAAAGGAAATACAGACACCAAAGGAAATACAGACACCAAAGAGTAGAGCAACTGATCCACTACAAGGTCTGCCTACTGTCAAGGACTCTTCTTGGGCCACAGTAGCCAAGAAACATGCCAAGGCTCCTGTCAAGAGGTCACAGCCTTCAGAGAGACGTGTTGCTGCTGCAACAAGAGCATTCACTGTCTCAGTAGGTGAACAAGGGTACAACTATGTGTACATCCCCTGTGGAAGATGCATGAACTGTCCAGAAGTGCGTAAGCTCCTCAGAACCCTTGGCTTTGATACTGGACACATCCTGGATGTCTGTTTCCCTGCCAGATCTGTCATTCGCCTGTTGGTGCACCTTCAGTATGAGCCAGAAGTGCTGTCTCTCTTGGAAAAGGCTGGCATCACTACCTACAAGGACTTTGATCCTACAGCACCAGAGCACCTTGCTGATCCCAAATATGCAACACTGTCAAAAGAGGACCTGGCCTCAGAAGCCATCCACCTGTATGAGAGCAGATGCCTCCAGGCCATTGCCTACATGTGCCCCCACACAGCCTTCTCTGTGGCCACAGCATTTGCTGAGGTAGGATGGATTGAAGAATCCCAGATCCCTGAGAACCCCAACAAGAGGAAGCAGTACCAGGACAGAGACAGGGCATCAACAGCATTTAAGGCACCACAAACAGATGAAGAAATGCTAGATGCCTCAGAAGAAAACACAACTTATGAATAGAGTCTCTCTGGGACTCTGGAATGCCAATGGACTTCAACAGTTTTTGGTACATGACATTATGCAACACACACACACATTTACTATGCTCTTCATCACAGAAACGTGACTCCTTTCTCCCTCACTCCTCCCCACATCATGGACACAGTTCCACACTTATGGTAAGCCAGTGGTAGGCAACTACCATGGTTCTATGGGTATCTGTGCTCTCATCTCTCCCCTATGCCCACCCCCTATGCCCTTGGAGTCCAATTTGGATCCATTAGAATTGTATGCCTTTACCTTCCCCCCTCCCTATCCACAGAAGAAGCCCTAGAGGTTCTCAATACCATTCCTTTGAACAATGACACCCTGATCTGTGGAGACCTTAATGCACACCTTGGTGATCATGTTGGTGATCATGCATCCAACTCCAGAGGAAATGCCTTGCTTTTTTGGACAGAAGAACAAGGCCTGGCAGTCCTGAACTCTTCTCTTGCATTTGGTCAGCCTACCTACATCTCATTCAGGCAACAGCAACAGCTTAGTAGCATCATTGACCTCTTCATCACCAACACACCACTTACCAATGCATGCATAGAGGTTGATACCAAGCACTCACTGAACTCTGATCATAGACTTCTCACTTTGTCTTTTGATTATGATCTCTCTGACTTTCACCTCTCACCACCACCTCTCAGAAGACTATGAAACTTGTCTAGATTGAAGGAGCCTGACATTGGTAAGCTGTATGCACACCATTTCCAGACATTGTCACAAAGTCTTAGCACAGAGCTAGCAGCCTTAGTAGCCTCTCCACCAAGATCACAGCCTCCCATTGACCAGTTGACTGAGCACTTTAACAACAATGTATACAAGGCACTTGATCTCTCTGTTGGTAGCAAACGTCCAAGACCCACACACTGGAAGGCCTTTTGGTCTACATCCCTACAGGAGGTAGCTGACCTGAGAGATAGACACTACAGAAGATGGATACGTGCTGTTGGCCTTGACAAAGTCTACTGGTGGGAGAAGCACCAAGCAGCAGCAGCATCATTTAGAAGTGAAGTGCAGGCTGCCAAAAGAAGAGCATGGCATGCCTTCTGTCAGGCAATGGAGAGAGACTTTGCAAAGACAACCTCAAAGATCAAGCAGCTGGGACAACTTAGGCAGAAGCAGACCACATACCAGCACCCTGATGGACCAGAAGCAGCTGCCACAGCAATGAGAAGACATGGAGACTGTCTACAGTGAAGGTATTCTGCCTGAAGTAAGACAACCTGCACCAGCACCACCATTACCACAGCTACCTTTCTCTGCTAGCAATGCACCTTTGACTTCAGCAGATGTATTACACTGGATTGCCTTTCTGCCATCTTGAAAAGCACCAGGTTCAGACCACATCAGAGCAGAAATGATCAAGTCCATCAAGTTTGTGATTGCACCTGTTCTGTCTAACTTGTTTACAGTTTGTTGGCAATGGGCCTATGTCCCCTCACCATGGCGTCAAGCACAGGTCTTTCCTATCTACAAGAAGGGTAGTCCAGATGATCCTGCCAACTATAGGCCTATTTCTCTTACCTCAGTAGTGAGGAAGCTGTTTGAAATGTGTCTTGCACCCATGTTTCATAAGTTCTCCCTGCCTCTGGACGTAGCCCAAGGTGGTTTTAGACCAAGAAGAGGTGCTCTTGACCAGACCCTGTGCCTTCACAGTATCATCAGCCAGCACTACAAACAGCATCACAAGTACCCAGTAGTGACCTATCTGGACATCAAGGCAGCTTATGACACAGTTGACCATAGAGTGATATGGAATGCTCTCAAAAAGAGAAACACCCCACCTGCTTTCCTGGCACTTCTAGTCAACATGTTTGATGAGGTCTCCATCAGTGTTCTACTGAGCAACTATGTCTCTCCTGCTTTTGTCCCTGTGACTGGAGTGCTTCAGGGATCAGTGCTAAGTCCTCACTTGTATTCCATATACATTAACTCTCTTCCAGCTGCCTTCAGGTCTATACCTTTTGTATGTTCTCCAACAGTTGTCTCATCTACTTCACCATCTTCACTGAGAGAGTACAACTACTTACTAGATGTATCCAATGCTCTACCAGAACCAAGACCAACAGTCATCAACTCTCTCTTCTTTGCAGATGACATAGCCATCATTGGTAGTCCCCAGGAAGTCCAAAGCATGCTGCAAGTAGCAGAACAACACTCACTGTCTCTGGGTTTCAGATGGAGTCCATCAAAGTGTGCAATAGTCCAACAAGACCCACTAATCAGAACAACCTACACTTTGTATGGAGAGGTAGTGCCACTTATCAATGAATTTATCTACCTAGGCATGCCCTTTAGAGCCCATGGTATAAACCCAGCCTCCACCCCAGTGCACAGACAGCCAGGTGCTCTGTTAGCCATGTCAACGTTGCATGCAGTTGGTGCCTCTCATTCTGGTTTTTCTCTGCTTCTGAGCACACGTCTCTACAAGACCTTCATAAGGCCTAAGTTTGAATATGGCCTGGCCATATTTACATTGAAGAAGGATGTCAAGGCAGTAGAAAAGATCCAAGACAGGTGTCTGAGAATGATCCTAGGAGGTCATCCTACCAGCTCTACAGTGGTACTGAAACACATCAGTAACTTACAAAGCATGCAGTTTTGAATGGACACACTCCAAACAAGATTCTGTATTCATGCCAGAACTCTTCCTTCCCACTGTCTCCTTACTCTCCTGTCAGATGAACAACAAGGCCAGTCTCCACTGTTGCCCCTACAAAATAACCCACTGTACAGATCCCTGACTGAAGAGCCTCTCAACACTGATGCTAAACTGAAGGCATATCTAGAAACACAACGTCAACTGCATTTTGACAGATTCATAGCAGCAACAGACCAGGTTCTGATCAAGGCCTGTAGACCAACCATTGGGGTGAACCCTATTCTGTACCTTCCTGCTGCCAGGCATGACAGAAGCAGACTTGTTTGTTGGAGAATGGGGTGGCTCCCTGGAAAGCCTAGGCCATGTCAATGCAGTAATGCTGAACACACATTCAGAAGTGTAAAGATCAGGTTTGGACAGGAGAAAGAAGCAGAGGTACTAGGTGTTGTGCATCAGGAACAGGTAGGAGAACAATGGTAGGAGACAAGGGAAGACAAGGACAGAGTATGAAAAGGAAACAGATATCAGGATATTGTTTTTATTTTAACAATGAGTTGAGAATTTATACTAGAGTGTTCTATACTGTGATCTAATTCTATATTATTTAATAAAACAATCTAATGATTATAACAAAAGCCAAGACAAAGATACAAGCAGGAGGAGAGCAACTTATAATAGTTGAGACAAATGGTAGACTAATGAGTTTGTCTGGGACAAGACCATTGGTGATGCCCCAATTACTTTTATAATTTGCCAAGAACAAACTAGTCATTACAGTATCTCCCTCTTTAAGGGTGAGCTCTGCAAAGCCTTCTGGTAGGTAGTGACTGGTGGGGTTTATCAGGGTACTGGACATGGAAGGCTTGCATAGCTTCTTTTGCATTCCATAGGTTTCTGATGGGTTCCCAGGAGTTATTGGATGGATTGGGGTAACCTTCCCAGGAAACAAGGTATTCAAGGTGGTTCTTTTGGTGACAACTACCCAGGATCCTGTCTACCACAAAATGTTCTTTACCTTGGACTACAATGGGTGGTGGGGGCTCAATGACAGGTCCTGGGATGTCCAGGAATTTGGGGTGAGTTTTGGGTGTCAACAGGCCAACATGGAAAACAGGGTGCACTTGCATTGAGTTTGGCAGATCCAGTTTATAAGCATGAGTTCCAATCCTTTTTACAATCTTGAAAGGTCCTAGACATCAATGATCCAACTTGTCAGAGGGCCTTTGTGTTTTCAAGTTTCTTCTTAGCAGGTACACTTTATCACCAACAGCAAATTTGGGGGCCTTTTTGTGTTTTTGATTGTAGTAGTATTTCTGTTTGGTCTGGGCTAGCTTGATTTCCTTCTGAAGGTCTTTGTGAATTTTTTTCAGGTGCTCACAGAGGGAATTGGCTACTGGATTAATACCAGGCAATGGGCTGGACAGAAATTTCAGGCGGGGGTGGAAACCAAAGTTTGCATAGAAGGGTGACTTTTTTGTTGACATATTCTGTGCATTGTTATAGCTAAACTCTGCAAGAGGCAAAAATTCTTCCCAGTTATCTTGCTGGTAATCCACATATATGTGGAGGTATTGTTCCAAGGTAGAGTTGGTGCATTCTGTCTGGCCATCTGTTTGTGGGTGGTAGGCCATGGATATGTTAGATTTGATCCCCAATGACTTTGTCAAGCTTTGCCAGAACTTAGAGGTAAACACTAAACCACAATCAGAGACAATTTCATGTGGTAAGCCATGGAGACAGAGGATATTTTTTACAAACAGTTTGGCCAGTCCTTCTGAAGTAATGGTGTCATGGCAGGGCACAAAGTGAGCCATTTTTGTCAGTCAGTCCACCCCTACCCAAATGCTGTTGAATCCAGAAGAAGTTGGTAGGCCTGTGATAAAGTCCATACTGACAGACAACCATGGTTCCTCAGGAATTGAGAGTGGGTGGAGAGTTCTGTGAGGCTGTTGTCTGGGGGTTTTTGCTTGGATACAGGTAGGACAGTTGGCAATAAATTGATTGACAAATTTATGCATCCTGTTAAATTCAAAAGGGAATTAATCAGACTCAAAATGAGATACTTTTATTAAAACAATTTTGACATGTCTATTTATACTAAATAGACAAGTGGCTGTGTCCTGAATATGATCTATTACTGTTTTAGGATGCTTGTCAAATAATGGCCTGTTCAGTAGACTTTAATATGCAGTGTCTTAACTATGAATTACATTGTAGAAAGGAGACAACTTAATAATCAGTCTGTGACTGCTAGCATTGTCTTCATGATTACAACACTCACTTTGTCAGCCTTACCAAAATTATCCCTCAGGAGTTGAAGGAATTCAACAAAAGTGATTTGTTGACGTTCATTGTCACCCAAGACCAGAGACTCAAGGTAGGGTTGGCACCAAGTAAAAGCAGGGCCTTGCAGGTACAAACAGAGGTAGCAGATCTTTTGCTTGTTTGTAGGGAATTGAGCAGCCTGGAGAACAAGGTTCATCTTGACCTTAGTGATAAAGTCAGTCAGTTCCTTTTGATTACCAGCAAAGTAAGGAGGGGCACCAATGGAGGGAAATGCAGTGGTGGCAACAGCTAGAGTAGGTACAGACATAATGTTTCAGTAATTAATCTTGGATGGTGGGATCTGAAGTCTTATGAAAATAGGTGTTGTGTTCTGACTTCAATCCAAAGATTCTTCATGAATTGGTCAACATGAGTAGTATGCTGTGACATTCAGAATACTCTATGAAAGCTTGAGTGCACACAAGTAACATAGTACATCTCTGTATCATCTCACTGATTGGTTGTAACTACAAATCAACCTTCTAAGCTCTAATTATTATCAGACACTTAATGAGCTGCCTTCATCTATAAATCCTTAGTGGATAAAATAAGACCTATCAAAGGCAATTAAAAGTGAAGACATAATAGATGGCTCTATAATGGTGTGCTTATTCAATGAACCAACCATAAGGCTCCAACATGTAGTCTACAATTAGGTAGAACACCTACACCAACCATAAAGCTACACCTATGTAAACTACCATAGGATAAATCATCTACACCAACCATACGTTTGCATCTATCAATAAGCTATGCCATGGACTAATAATTAACTACCAAAAGGTAGAATGCCACTGAAGGATAAGCACCCACAAAAAGTATAAATAGTGAACCTTTCTTCACTTAATAAAAATTATCTTTGTTCAGTCTTGTTATTCTTCTGTTAAAATAATCACACACCCTTCTTTGGAAACCAAGACTTAGGCTGACTTCCCTTTCTTTTTATTATTATTATTAAAATATGCAATTTGCTATTATATATAGTTTCTACCTGAAACATTTTTATACTTCTAGCTCATTTTAGCAACACCACCTATTCTATATAGAAAAGGTTAAAATATGAAGAGAGTGGGATTCGAACCCACGCCTCCGAAGAGATCACGGCCTTAACGTGACGCCTTAGACCAACTCGGCCATCTCTCCACACATATATTTGTTGGTTACCAATTTGGACAGCATAATACTAAGACCAAAAGTAGAGACAGCAATAAAAGGAAACTGAGGATAACAAGGTCTGGACTGAAGCCCATGTAGATCAAAGAAGAATAGTTAAAGAGAGGATAGAAGATTCTTTTTATTCATTCAGAATAGTTGCTTATTTATACTAATTTACATATGATACAATTGACTAAGTACATCTTGTTTTCAGTCTACTCAGGGTGAGTGTGACTTCATCCAAGACATACTGTTTGTTTGATTATTTAATAAACCCAAAATAAGTAATCCATGTGAGTCCAATAAGGAAAAGTGTGCTGGCCAATGGAATCATAGCATTTAGTATAGTGGCAACATATTGTTGTTCCCTAATTTGGAAGGAATAGTTCTAAACCCAGGGTATGGGCAGAGTGAAATAGCTAGTGGTTCTTGGTTTGGACTGAAGCCCACATAGATCAAAGAAGAA
The DNA here is from genome assembly GCA_025094145.1 of Spinellus fusiger. Lineage (NCBI taxonomy): Eukaryota > Fungi > Mucoromycota > Mucoromycetes > Mucorales > Phycomycetaceae > Spinellus > Spinellus fusiger. The sequence goes on along the minus strand of JALLLS010000116.1, from coordinate 4,787 downwards.
GAATAAAAGAGAAGATAGAAGATAGTGTTTATTCATTGAATTCACTTGATTATTTATACTAAATTCTACAGTGTACAATTGCACATACATGTCTTGGCTTTATGTTCTCTTCACAGTGAACATGTTAAGCCAAGACACTATATTGCATTAGCATTTATCTTATTAATTATATTATATTATCTGTGTGTATCCACACAGGATAATGTGTCTTCCCTTTTTGGAAGACATGTGCAGCCAATAGTATTACTCTATTTGATAGCACAGTGTCTAGCATGGACAGAAAGTGATGTGTGTGGTACTTATGGGTGTGTGTATGATGGATAGAAAGGTAGAGTAATAGGGTAAGAAAAGGGTTCAGAATAGAAATTGGAGGTAGGGTTTGTGAACAAATAAAAAGGGTAGGGGAATAGTCTGTTCAATTGAATAGACTATGAAAACAAATAAGAATGATATTTTGCAACACAATGGTGAAGCAAAAGGAAACAGATAAAAGGGGAAAAACAGTACATGCAGGTACAAAATAACAGAACACAATCAATACTTTGCTAAGAATTGATTCATAAATAACAATGATACTTCACAAGAAAACACAGTAGCACTGCCCACAACTTGTATCAGAAGATATCAAAAGAAAACAACAGAAGAATAAAAGATAATAGAAGATCTTGGAGTAGTATTTGACAATTTATTTCAGTTCTTGGTTAATGGGATATTTATACTAAAGAACTAAATGTTAAAATAGAGAATGATTTCATAAGAAATCAATCTTAGAGAAAATGAATTACAACAATTGCATTATTACTACATCATGGATGAATAATAACTACACATTTAATAAACTATACTAGCATTGTTACAAGAATACATCATAACAATGATTTTTCAGGAGAAAACAAAAAAAAGAAAAAGAAACTAAAATAGTGCCATTGAGGTGAACTCATAGTAATGAAGTTATCCACTGCAAAAGCAACTAAAATAGCATAAAGAAATACATCATAGAAAAGAGAAAACAAGTTTAGCTAGAAAACAGAATAGTATGAGAAAAAGAGTAAAGAAAGGAAAAGGATTATGGGACAAGAGCATTGATCTCTTTACCACATACAGAAAATGTCAGAAACATATTGGTTTCCAAAAGAGGAAGAAAAGAGAAGATCAACACAAAAAGGAAAGAAAGAGAAACAGAACCAAAAAAGAAATAGTTGAGGAACAGAGAAATTTGTAAAGTCAATTCCCTGCACTACACTTGGCAGTCACTAAGGCCGCAAAGCTCACAACACCATGTGTCAAAAGAGAGATCCTGGCTTTAGCTCAGGTTAAAGATTATTTTTATTAAAGGGGTATTTATCACATGCTTCAAAAAGTAAAGTGACCCCACAGAAAAGAAAAGAAAAGAAACAAAAAAACATCTAAGACTAAAAGATATAAAAAATGCTAAACTACTTGACAGAAAACTCTAAACTACTAACTAAACTACTGTTCTGGAGGTCCTCTACCCAACGTGCACTAAATGGTTGTAGCAGTGGGGGAGAGCAACCAGGAGAAAGACAGAAAAGGTTTCATTCTTGTGAAGACCTAACACTGCCACCAGAGGCCAGCCACAGAGATCCAGGAGACAAGTCCTCAGGAAAGAAACAGTCTGGGTAACATAGTGTTTCTATGTGCCAGAGCAAGGCAAGTAAGGCAGGCCACCACACAGGACAGGGAGCACCACAATGTGTTGATAGGCTGTTGAGGCAATGGTCAATTGGGTAGACCCCAGCAGAGCAACCAGGAAGCAAGGACCAAAGGGAGGCAGGAACAAGAGGACACTCCAAAAGGTGATGGCGTGAGGTGTGGTCAAGACCACAGGAACATTTTCTGGGCTTTCCAGGGAGCCACCCAAGACTCCAATGGACCAAATGGCTTCTCTCTGCTCTAGAAGCAGGCACCAACAGAACAGGATCAATTCCCAACAAGGGGCGGCAGTGTTTGATCAACACCATGGTGGTGGTGGCAAGGAACAGGTCAAACTTATCTTGTCTGTACTGCTCAAAGAACAGCTTGAGCTGACTGTCTTTGGCAGGAACAGGGTCTGGCAGGGCAAGGTACAGAGCATTTTCTACCAGATATAAACTCCTTCTGGCCATGGGCAGAGAGGTGGAGAGCAGGACAAGAAGACAAGAAGAAGGCAAGGACCAAAAACGCAAGGCAAAATGGGTCACCAGCACATTTACCCTATGCTTCATGGAGGGCATGTTTGTAATGTGCTTCAGCACTGTTGTGGACAAAGTTGGGTGGCCACCCACCAGGAGATGGAGACACCTGTCTTGGAGCCTTTTAAGGGCTTTGTACTCTGCTGCTTTCAAGTAAGAGATGGCCAGGCCATACTCAAACTTTGGCCTTACAAAAGTCTTGTAGATGTGGGAGCAGAGGTGGAGAGAGAAGCCAGCATGGTTCACACCAACCAGGTTTAGGATGCCCATCACCTTGAGCACCCCAGGGGACCAAGAAGACACCAAAGAGGAAGCAGACAGACCCTTCTTGCCAAAGGGCAGACCAAGATATGTCACCTCCTCTGCATGTGGAAGTGGCACACCATACAGAGAGAGAGAGGCCACAGGACGTTGAAGAAGTAGAGGAGGGATGGTTCAATACCACACACTTGCTAGGGTTCCACCTGTACCCAAGGGAGAACAAATGCTGCTCTGCCAGAGCCAGCATATCCTGGACAGACTGCTTGTCTCCAAAGACAGCCACATCATCTGCAAAAAGCAGAGAGTTTACTACCACAGGAGCAGGACCAGAGGCAGAGGGAAAGGACACACAGTGGGACTTTGAACCAGCACCAGGAACCAGACAAAGCAGACCAGGAAGAGAGTTAATGTACACTGTGTACAACTGTGGACTCAACACAGAACCTTGCAACACTCCAGTCACAGGTGAAAAAGAAATGAAAGAGTGGTTAGAAACTAGCACTGATATTGTTATCTCATCAAATATATGGGAAACAAAAGACAGGAAAGCAGTGGGAGCACCAGCAGAAAGGGCCTGCCAGACCACATTTCTGTCTACCTTGTCATAAGCTGAGGATATGTCCAAGAGGGCCACAACAGGATAGTGGTGATGTTGAAGGAAGTATGCATGCATCAGATCATGCAAGCACAGAGCCTGATCCATGGGACTTCTCCTGGGACATAAACCACCTTGTGCAAGGTCAGGCACAGGAGCATAATGGGACAATGATGGGGCCAGACAGAACTCCAACAGCTTTCTTATCACCAAAGTCAGGGAAATAGGCCTATAATTGGCTGCCACAGACTGGTCACCCTTCTTGAAGATAGGAAACACTGCTGCATGATGCCAAAGAGAGGGAGTGTAAGACCACTGCCAGCAGACTGTGAAGAGCAAAGAAATGAGAGGGGCCACCACTGAGCACAGAGGCTTGAGCATTTCAGCCTTGATATGGTCAGTACCAGGGGCTTTCCTGTTAGGGAGAAGCATGATACAACAACCCACCAAAGCAGAGTCAAACATTGGAATGCCAATGGATGGCAAACCAAGAGCACCAGACACACCAGACACACCAGACACACCAGATGGAACCAAAGGGACACCAGGAGAACTAGGGGAGACACCAGAAGATGGACGGCCACCAGGAACACTAGACACACCAGACACACCAGGGGAAGGAAGGGGAGCATAGGAGGAGAAAGGAAGGAGGGAAGTGAAAGGACCAGGAGGGGGAGGACAGGAGGAAGGAAGGATGTCACCACTATATACAGTTTCAAGATGGTCAGCCATCACCTTTACAGCAACAGCCAGACCATCAGGGTGGGAGAAAGAAGGAGTGGAAGTGTGGTGCCCCTTGAGATGCTTAACCTTGGCTGAAGCCTTGGAAAAGTTGGTCTCAAGTGACTTGCAGAAATTCTGCCATGACATAAATTTTGCTGACAGGACAGCAGATACAAAGGAAGCATGGGCAGTCTTGTACTTTGACCACCAGTAGACCTTGTCAATACCTGTACAGTATCTCCACTTTCTGTAGCACCTCTCACAAATGGCAGCAGCAGATTGCAGGGCAGGAGACCAGTAATTTTTCTAATGGGACAGCCAAGGAGTCTTGGTACCCAGAGCTGCATCCAGAGATAGGTAGATACACTCATTGAGTGAGTCATTGAGACTGTCAATGAGTGGGCAAGTAGGGGGAGGGGAAGAAACAAGGGATTGTAGTTGGGTGCATAAGGGTTGGGAGAGGGAGGTGAATGTGGAAATGTACAGGTTGCATGGATCTTCTTCTTGTAGTCTTGATAGATTCCAGAGGCATTGGGGGTGAATGAATGATGAAGGGGAAGATGGGGGAGAAGGGGAAGTAGAGGACATATCATAGGTAAAGGAAAGGGTAAGCATACGGTGGTCAGAGCCAAGGGAGAGGTCAGAAAAGATATTCATAGAAGGGAGGATCATAGGAAAATTGTATAGAAACAGGTCAATGATACTTGTGCATGTGCAATCATGCTGGAAACCATGCCAGGTAGCAGTGCCATAGGAAAGAGAAGAGTTCAACACAGACAGGGACTGCTCCTCAAGCCATGGGGAGACATCACTACATCACCAGTAATGTCACCCAGCCTTGCATTGAAGTCACCACACAAGATGGTGTTGGGAAAAATAGGAAGAGAAGAAAGAATGGACATAAAGTGAGAACGTGGCATAGAAGGGAGGAGGTAAAGGCATAGAAAACAAAGTGGTCCTACTTTCAAAGAAAGGGTATACTTGTTTGGAGAAGGAAGTTGGTATACAGGAAAGGG
>JALLLS010000115.1:0-89212 GCA_025094145.1 Spinellus fusiger | reverse complement strand
CCTCGTTGGTTCTGCTCGGTGCGTTGGCAAGCAGTTTTTCTTTTCTGCTTTTAGGGACGTCGTAGGTGGTGGGGACGTCGGTAAGGCCAAACTCGAAGGGTTTGGCGGGTGGTGCTGAGGTGGGGTCCGTGGTTAATGGATCCAGTGTGATATAGGTGGCGGGGGGTGTTGGTGTTGACGGATGGGTGATTGTAATGTTTGCTGTAGATTTTATTATAACTCTTTGGGGTAATATTTATTACGCGAAAGAGCCTTATTGTTTATTACAGTGACTCGTGGAAATCTTACGTAGATTTTTCATTTTCCGATATACTTCTGTAATAGGAAATACTCATTCTTTGTCATAAAAACACACATTAAACACACAGTAGAGACTTCAAAATCGGATGAAGTATAAAGAAGGTCAATAGAATAATAAAAATAATTTTATTGGGTAGAAACCATTAATGTTTGGTGTTTCCACCATTGGCCTCAATGACAGCCTTGCATCTCTGCCCCATGCTGGCAATGAGGGTGTCTGTAGTGTCCTTGGGAATATTCTCCCATTTTTCCAACAGAAGCACCTCCAAATCTTGAAGAGTACTTCTTGGGGTCATCCTCTTTCTGATGGCTTTGTCAAGAACCTCCCAAAGGTGCTCTATGGGGTTGAGATCGGGGCTCTGGGAAGGCCACCATGGAGGGGTGGCAATGGTCTCTTTTGCCTTCCACAACCTGGACTCTCTACTCTTGTGGCAGCTGGCATTGTCCTCTTGAAGAACATAATTCACCTCTGGATTCAGTGCCTTGAGTCGGGCCAGCTCAGGGCAGTATTCCTTCTTCAAGATCTCAATGTACCTTGCACTATCAATACTGCCCTTCACAGGCGCCAATCTCCCGACACCTTCACCAGAGAAAGATCCCCACACCATTACGCTGCCACCTCCAAACTTCACAGTGGGCTTGACGTTCTTCGGGAGCAGTCCTTCATTCACTTTTCGTACTACTCTGGTACGGTTGTTGGTGGTGACCAACTGGTATCTGGACTCATCGGACCAGATGACCGTCTTCCAGTCGTCCTCGGTCCAGTGGAGGTGGGCCTTAGCCTAATCAAGCTTCAGCTTCTTGTGCTTGATGCTGAGAAGGTTTCTTGACCACCCTAGAAGAAAGCAGGCCAATCTTCATCGTCTTTCTAAAAGTGCTCATGGACACTTTGGTGGTCATCTGGCTGCGAAGCTGATTCATTGTCTGGAATGAATCTCTTGCCACTTCGCGGGCAACTTCTCTCTCGTCCCTCTCTGTCAGAATGGGCTTGCGCCCAGTGCTCTTCTTGGCCTTGAAGCAGCCAGTTTCCTTATATCTCTTTACGATAAAGGAAACCGACTGCGCACTGACTCCAAACCTAGCAGCAATGGCAACCAGGCTGGTCCCATTTACAGTGGCCTCGTGAGCAATGAGGCATCGAGTGAAGTCATCGATATTTTTCTTCTTGTTTCCAAGAGGTCTCATGGGTTGGTTGGTGGTGTTAGATGAGGTAGACATTATGGTGGAAAAGCAATAAATGAGGAATGTTTAATTAAAAAAAAATTAAGGAAGAAACTAGGGTCTGAATTTGAAATCTACGTATGTTTTCTACGAGCCACTGTATAATAGTATAACCGTCGTCAAGAACTTTATCGTTTTAGACGACGGGTAGGCAATGATATTGAACGCATTGAAGCCCACCGCTTGTATGAGGAAGCGTGTTTAGCTTTGAAAAAGGCTATAAGGCAAGCACAACGACAAACCTGGCATGTATTTTGTGATAAAGTCCGTAAGGGCTTAACAGAGATGACAAGTGCTGTGAAAGGAATGAGGCTGCGGAGACGTTCGCCAATTTCCCTGTCATCTCCAGAGGGCCCTCGGCATGCTGCCAATCGCATGATTGACCACCTAGAGAGTGTGTTTGGCGGATCTACGGAAAGACAGGAGCGTCAGGAGTTTATTCTCCAAGACAATCCAGTCCCATGGGACGTAGACTTTATTCACTCTGCTATTCGAAAGATGCCAAATCGAAAAGCACCAGGCATTGATCATATTAGAGCAGAAATGCTCAAACCCCTAGTTTGAGTGCTAGTGCCTCTGTTACATCAGATCTTCACATTGTGTTGGAGATGGTCGTGGACGCCTGTGGCCTGGAGAACAGCACAGGTGGTACCTATTTACAAAAACAAAGGAGAGCAGGATGACCCTAGTAACTATTGGCCTATTAGCTTGACATCGGTGTTTCGTAAGCTCTTAGAAAGATGTATAGCTGGGGAGCTCCTTTCGACCATGCCTGCATTGGACATGGCTCAAGGTGGATTTCGCGCTCGTCGTGGAACTCTAGACCAGGCCCTCTGTCTCCACGAACTTATGGGGTTGTACGCTGCCCAAGGATCAGGAGAGCAAGATCCAAAACCTCCAGTCGTCGTCTTCCTAGATATTAAAGCTGCATATGATAGTGTGGAACGCTCTGTCATATGGGAGTCGCTGATGCCCTTCGTGTCTCAGCCGTTGCTCTTGCTACTACAGAATTTGTTTGATGACATTGTGGTGAATGTGATTCTGAAAAATGTAGCATCCCGGGACATTGCACCTAAACGAGGAGTCTTACAGGGTAGTATTCTTTCTCCATTCCTTTATTCTATTTTCATTGATACTCTTCCACGTTTCTTGAGGTTTGCTTCGGTATCCCCAATACTGGTTGGTATGCACCCACCTACCATGGGACGGTCCATTAATCTCTGTGCTCGAAATCCTTTCTCTTTTGCTTCCCCACAGGCAACTGTTCACGCATTGCTTGACGAGTTACAGAATTCCCTTCACAATCCTTTTCTTACTTCTACAGTTTCGGATGACTCTTCTGAGTCGTCAGATTCCTCTTACAGTCCGTCTCATGTCACTGTTACTTGGGCTCCTGTGAATTGTTTGTTGTATGCTGATGATGTGGCTCTTATGGGCTGCCCAGAAGATATACATCGAATGCTGACACTTGCCGAAATTCACTCGACCCTCCTTGGTTACAAATGGAGTCCCTCCAAATGTGAAGTACTCAATGCCCCGGCCAATGTGCCGTTTTACCTCTATGGCAACGAGCTTCCAACCTGTGATACTTTCAAGTACCTTGGTATCCCCTTTTCACGTCAAGGTATTAACCAAGACGCACTTTTCTCACACTCACAAGTCAAGGCAATTGCAGTAATGCAAAAGCTGAGAGGAATGGGTGTAAACATGTATGGCTTTGGGATTACAGCAGCCCTAAGAGCGTATACTGTTTTTGTTCGGCCTATCCTTGAGTATGGGTTGGCTATTTGTAATGTCAATAGACTAGGCATCCGCCCGCTACAAATCTGTCAGTCTGCTTGTCTGAGACTTTGTCTTGCTAGATCTGCTACTGCTAGGTTTGGAACGATCCAGGTTGCCCAATTAGCTGCCCTCCCTAACATATACTCTCGTTTTCTTTATCTGCAAGCCAAATTTGTTGAGCGCGCAGCTACCCTTCCTGAAGACACCCTCCTCTGGTGCCTTGTCCCGCAGCTTGAAGCACCCCAGAGTAAAGCCAGATGGATTAAGCTACGTGGCAATGTACTCTGGCAAAATGCTCAAAGAATAGGACGGGCTCACAACCCTCCTAAATATCCATTAAAAGTAGCTTATCTTGAACGTCTTCAAAGTGAAATTACTAGTCTAGTACGTGGCAAGAATCCGCTGGTGACGGTAACCCGTGGACTATGTAGACCTGTTTGGGATCCAATTCTTCTACTACCGTGCACGCGCAAAGAAAGACATCGTCTACTAAAATGGAGGATTGCTTGGTTACCACCAACACCTTCAGTTCCTTGCCAATGTGGCCACCCATCTGCCAATCGGGACCACTTTCTCACTTGCACATTTGTTGACCATGAACGCTCCACGTTCTTGTTCTTCTTAGTTCCTGCACCACCACAAGACGTTCATCCAATTGACTATTGTCTAAATCTTCTGCCGCGCACGGTTAAGTCTTTTGTTAAATGGCGAGACCTTTGGCCCAGTTTGTTAATACTGCTGCAAGCCATTGATCGAGCCACGTCTACTCGAGACTTTAAGGTAGAGCCATCAGCTGGTAGCCTGCTCATTGAGGCTGCTGATGGGTGTGTTGAGCGGGAACGCCAACGCCGCCATAGAGTGCAAAGACTCCTGCAGCAACAGACGCTGTATCCTCACTTCTCCTCCGATCTCTCCTCTACCACCCATTCTTAACCCGTTTAGCAAAGCCAGAAGCTGCTAGTGTAGTTGCTGTATTTGTGTCCTCAGGATTGTCCGAGTTGCTCTAAGTATCCCTCGTTGTATTTCGAATCGCCACAGGATGACGGTTATCTTTTTGGTGTCCTGGTTTCCTTGCTGACTTTATGGCCTTTTGGATGTCTATTCATAATTCTCATTTTACCATCATTTCTCATTTTTCATCATTTTTCCCTCATCTGAGGTTTTGTATTTCTCGGTCCTTCTGTTTCCCATTCATTTGCATTCTTTTTTTCACTTTCGTATTTGAAGTGTTTTAATGTTTATTCTATTTTTTCAAAAGTTCTCATAGGGTGGCTAACATGCCCAATGCGCGAATAGCAATCAACACCCAAAAATAAAAAATACTTTGAACTGTAATAAACAATATTATTCATAAACACTATATTCCATTGATAATACAATTTGATATTGAGGTATTCTACAAAAGGAAATACTAATTTGGATACTCACAAACCTTTGATTTTACACGTATTTCTATAAAAGGGCAAAATATGGGTCCCTCGTAAAAGGAAGGAGATGGTATCGCTTGAAGGCCAGAAAATCTTTGGGTCTGCATCCATAAACCTCTTGATTTTTAACTATATTTCCATAAAAAGAAAGTATACACATCCTTTAAATGGGATATTTTTTACCATTAATTGAAAGCCAGAAAATAGTTGAGTATGTACTATCTTCAAACCTGAAAATTAAATGCACAAAAAATTAATTCCAGTACGCAAAAAATAAGAAATTAAGTCGGATACGCAAATCTTTTGGAGAAACCCCCCCCCATAAAGGCAGAGCTACACTCTATGCGCCCCACTTTGTTTTTTTATTTTTATTTTTATTTTTTATTTTTTATTTTATTTTTAGGGATATCCTTAATATAGTAACGATGACTTTGAAAATGTATTCTCCTGTCAGCTCCCACTTTATTGCATAGTTCTCTTCCTGTACCTTTTTGTTCACTACAGCCATCATGTCAGAGAGTGAAAATAAGACAGAAGAACAGCTTCAAATGCTACTGGAGAATTATCTGAAAAATAAACAGGCACTAACACAAGACACTTTGTTGGCTGTTACTGCCATGACCAACGACCCGCTGTCTATCTCGGCAGATGTTCACCAACAAGAATACCGTAATATAATGTAAAAACAACAACAATAATAAAAAGAAAAAGAATTTTTTAGCTAAAGAGTATCCAGGGAGAAAGAACCTCGGAGAATACGAGAGGATCCCGTGGCCTATATGCTCAACATAGGATTATACTATCAAGGAAAGGTACAATGTGTACCCTAATGTGGTATCATAAGAAAGAGGGTGTTGACAGTGTATCTGTTAGGGTTGGCGCGGCTATAGATCTTACATTGGAAGCAAAATACTGTATCCTGGATTCTCAGATGGTATAAAGAAAGATATACTCTCGAGTAGAAAAGGTCAGTTTTACTATTTACACTCTATTCTTGGGGTATGTCTATAGAGATAGAAAGATAGAGTAACACTGCAATTGTTCATTTGATATCATTAGTACATGATGTTATTGATGTACTGGCTAGAAAACAGAGTGATCTCTTAAATGCCAACCGCAAGCCCTCCAAGAAGTTCAGTTTGTTATCAAAAGAAGAACAAGAAAAACGCATTCAAAGGCAGTACAATGCACTGTATCATGATTTAGAAATGGTAGCAAAAACCATTGTTGATAAGTGTATTGCCAACATGAACAGTGTTCGAATCTTCAGGTAGAGTATAAAAGACAAAGAGTTCCATTATCTAAGTAAGTTAGAGGACTTGTGTTTCTTGTTCATGTTGGATTAGCACGGCTGTATCACCAAGGCGTTCATATCAAAGAGAGTGAATGGATTGAGGTAAGTGGGGAAAGACCCTCTGCTGTACTAATGGATACTACAGCTTAAAAGAGTGGCCCTTATAGCCCAAGAGAAGAAGCAATCTCTTATTCTGCTGCCCTCCCATAAATCCCATGTTGATTATCTTGTAATATGCTATGTCATGCTCAGACTGGGTATTCAAGCTCCTCATATTGTAGCAGGCAATAATCTGGACATGCCCTTTGTGGGAGGTCTGTTGAAGAGGTGTGGTGCATTCTTCATCCGAAGAGAGTGGGGCGACGATGTCCTCTATAAAACAGTATTAGAAGAGTACATCGCTGTTTTATTATCCAGGGGCAGTAAGTGAGAAATGTTGATATTTGAATTCTTATTTATGAACTAGTGAATATTGAATGCTTTGTGGAGGGCACTCGATCACGTCTAGGTAAAAGAGAAAGAGGGATCTACTCGGGATCTACTCGGGATCTACTCTTATCTATATTCTTACAACATGTCCATTGTCTAGGAAAACTACTGGCACCAAAGCTCGGCATTCTTAAACTCATCTTGGATGCCTTTCTCAATAGTAGATTTTCGGATTGTTACATTGTGCCTATATCCTTAGGGTATGATAAGGTGATTGAGACTTCAAGGTAATCATTCAACACTTCCGACCGTAGTCTATTGACTTATAAGAGTAAAGTTATGCCCACGAGTTACTTGGAAATCCAAAGGAAAAGGAAAGCATATGGTAAGGATAAATGGTGTTGGATAGTGCCTGACCTGTGTTTAGGAATTTACTAAGTAGCTCTCGCCTACTTCAACTGAAATGGGGACGTATTGACAGTAAGTCATGGGATTGGTTATACCAAGGCGACTTATTTCAACAGTTCGTGTGGCAAAACCATATTCACTCAGAGAGTGGTTTGAGAAGCAGATGAAGAGACGAGGGTAGTCATAGTAATAGTAATAACAATAGTCATAATAGATGTGGACAAAGAAAAGGCACTTGTTACTGATATACTGACATGCAATACTATTACAGAATCATGGATCTATCTAATCCCCAGGAGAAATCTGTTTTGCTAAAGTCTTTGGGATATCGGTAATATAAACAACTTTCTTGATTATCACTAAAATCAACACTATAGTATACTGGCCGATATTGTAAGTAGATTCTGTCGATGAAAATGGAGTCTTGGTAGACACTTATTCTATTCCAAAGAATGCTATTACAGTCGTCATGCCTTCTGCTCTTGTTGGCACCGTCATCCTGACACTGAGAGGCAGAGGCGTTGGAAAGAGTGAATTGATCCGACGTGTCGATTGGCTTGCAAAAGTCATTACTAACAAGGGAGGCAATGTTGCAGAAGCGCATGGTATGTCGACAAGTCAAATTGTAGAACGGTAAGCATTTGATGTCGTGAGGTGGATCGTCTTATCCCAGTGTCAGTGCATTGTCTATTCATAGTGATCTTGTGGGAGAGCGAAAAGGGAAAGATATTTTGGAGCCAACATTCTATGGCATTAGCTCTTTCCAGCTTTCTTATTATCGCAACCAAGTCATTCATATGTTTGTGGAAGAAGGTAGAAATGCACACCAATGAACGTCTGCTAAACCAAGTTCAATAGCTATTGCATGCGTGTCTCTTTATACAATTGTAAAGATGGGAGGAGGCAGGGAGCACCAAAGAATGCACTATAATGATCTACTTTCAGAAGTTTCGTTTCTATCCAGTTTATTGAAACTAGACATGATATACAAGCCAGGAGGAATCGAAAGCAACACAAAACGCACTATTGAGTGGCTTGCTGCCAACAATGTTTTGAATTTAACAGAGGATGGCTGGGTTGAGCTGTCAGAAGTTGAGCGAGCTTGTGGGCGAGAAAACTATGGTAATCAGTGCAGTGCCCCTCCTTTTCTCAATGTACAATGGATTAACCACAGGAATCTAGACTTTTTATGCTTTATGATTTGGCCTTTTATTGAATCTTACTGGCTTGCTGCTGTCAGTCTATTTTCTTTGGTACCTTCTCATCCCACATCTCCAGGAGAATCCATTTGGGTAGAGAATAAACTATTTGCTAGTAAAGCCCAGGCACTGGGAAAGACACTGTATTACCAAGGGGATTTGGTAAGTAATACGAAAAGATAAAGAATTTATCCTCTTATACAACTGAATTAGAGTTATCTGGAGGCAGTCAACAAAGAAACAATGGGTCAGGCATTGACTAGATACCAAGAAATGGGCATCATCTTAAAAAGACAGAGTGTCAATTCAAAATCAACCTTTGAGGTGGGACTAAGTCCTGATTATCTTCCTGACCGAGTGGAGGGTGTCATTGCACCAAGAGGACATCTATGGGAAGCCATCGAGAGAATTGGGCGGTTTAGAAGAGAGGGTAAAAACAGAAGAGACAATGCGACAGGTGAGGGATAAAAGAAGAAAAAGACAATGTCACTAGGTTACTCATCTTGGGCTTTGCTGTTGCTGTATGTCTGTACATAAAGTGAGCACACGGGTTATACGCCTTGCAGATATGTTAGCTCAAGACAATGCTATTTCCCGTCAATCAAAAGTCTCTCTAAAGAAAGACACTCAGGAAATATCAAAACTGTAGTGAAGACTACGAGTGCTATACTACTTATGATTCTTATTGTGTGTTTATTTTCTTGGGTATTTATTGGTATAGATACGTATGCTTTATGAAAACCATTTACAAGAATGTCAGCCTTATTACTGTGACATAACGAAACACATCAACACTATGAAATAATAAATACTAATAACTCCATCTCTTTCTGTGTCTCTGTGTCTCTGTGTCTCCGTGTCTCTGTGTCTCCGTGTCTCTATGCCTCCGTGTCTATTGCTTGGACAACCTATTAATATCTGACCTAGATCCCCGGGTATGAGATGAGATATGTGTTACCTGTGAATGATTTCTAGTACAAGATACCAGTAAATGCTTACTCACTTGTCAGTGTAACTTCATTTTAAATGTACTCACACCACATTCCTACTGAGATAAGAAGAGTGTTCAGTTGAAAGCACCAGCAAATACTTTATTTTAGAATACAAACCATTGATACTAGACCAAGAGTGCTGGAAATACCATAAAGAAAACAAGAACATTGTCAGTGAGATGAGGGCACTTGACAATCGTTTAACAAGGGCGATTTCTATTTCTCAGTACTGCCTAGAATCATCTATCCCTTCTAAAAAGAGAGATCAAGACAATCATTTTGTGTCTAAACAAAAGTGATGATGTTCATAAAAATGATATTCCTTAACATTAAATGTCCTTGTTGATCGATTTCGTTAACAATGAGATAAGTAGTAAAAAAAGAAAAAAGTCTATAATTATTAACCCTTGATGCGTATAAAGTAAAACCAACGCTAAAAACAGGGCCATTTGTCTTGTACCACACTTTTGTTTATTTATTTTTTGGATTCGTTTCTATCTATTAGATCATAAAACATTGTCTTCAATGTCATTGTTATGTAGATTTGTATTCATGCTTATAAAGATGGATCAGACACAGTGGTTGATGAAAGAGAATAACACAGCTTCACTTCTTCCATCTACTAAGCACAATGATTTTGTATAGCTGCATGTCTATTTTACCTTGTCTCCATACATTTGTCTAGCTGAAATAAAACTCTCCTTAAAAGAGAAAAAAAAAACAGTGTTAACCTACACCTTATTGGATATAGAATGAGCAACCATGCAGTTGATAAATAGAATAAATATATTTGGCTGTGAATAAAGAGATAGAAACAAGCAGATGAACTCATCCATGCATTAACAACTACAAATAACCCTAACAATCAGTGTTTATTAATACTTTCGCACTTCAGGAGCAGAAAAATTGTATTCTTTTCTTTCTGTACTTTAGAATACTTTTCTGTCATCAGAATAAAGAAGTAGAGAAGTAAAAGATGAAATGAGAAGATCTGTCATTTGTGAAACAACGTTTATCAGTTTTGTATACCGAACTTTCTAATTAGAGTTTTTATTTAACTGTCATTTTAGACTTGATAATAATCCCTGTTCTAAATCACACTTTTACACAATTATATTTATATAAGCTTCCATAAGATGACAAATATAAACATAAGTAAACATGGATAGACAATACTTACTTGAGTGTCAAATCCACCTACGTATTTGCATGCCCAACACATTATCTACACATATTCGTTAATTTATAGATTTATAGATGTGTACCAAAATTATATTTACAATTTATATAAATACACACTTTTATTTCCTCTCAAATAACATTTTGAAGTAATATCATTTATACTACTATTATGGAATGCTATTCTTCAGACACTAACTCTCTTGAATCCAACTCTAATTACTATGATGAAATATCAACTGAACAGCTATTGTTTAATCATTTAATATCAATCGATACACTTTCTAATCATTCATTGCAGCAGCAGCAGCAACAGAAACACTACAATAAAACAAGACATCTAGGCAGTTGTGTCCATGATGAATATCCTTCAGAAATATTTCCTGGCCTTCACAGTCTTGTCTGGTTAAATGGCAAAAACTACAGCAATGAAAAAGACACATTGATGCCTACAGATTGTATCCAGCTCGAATTCAATACATTCACAGATCTCTACATAGCCATCAATGCCAATGGAGCAGATGAAGCCAAGACAAATAGGCCACAGAAATGGCAACCATCTAATGAAACACTTAAAAGTGAAATAATAGAGATTCCACGAGAAAAGAAACCCAAAAAAGTTATTAACAGCAGAATCAAAATCCCAATGTCTGTAGAACTCAGTGTGGAGTCGTCACAGATGCTGGATACTTTAATGCACCGAGCAATCACTCATTGGTGTTGTATTGGATTTAAGATTGCCCCTATCAGTCTGGACCTGATTCGTAATTGGCATACGGCACCTCTCACCATTGTCTATTGTGTAGCCTCCATTAGTCTTGTCACATTTATTGACAATCATGTTGGAAAGTCATACATTAAGGATGCTGCTATGCAATTCTATGCCCAGGCACGTAAGAAGATGGATGACCTTTTCTTTGACACTATGCACCCTACTATTATCCAATACTATTTTTGTCTCAGTTACACTTCTAATCTGCTTCGGTTGGACGAACAACAACGCACATGGGGAGCCCTCGCATCCATTGCACTTCGACAACAGGCCAAGGACACGACAAAGCTTAGGGAGAGGGATGAGTTGAGTGTCTTGTGCTGGTTTCGGTGGTACTATGTAGACGCATGGATGTGTTTAACATTGAATCGTGAGTGCTACTTCCCTGATGATGCTCCATGGTTGAACTTTGAAGAATTAAAACGACAGGTCGTACGAAGAGCATCAGACATGGATGAATGTCGCTATAGTCTTTTTCAATTTGCCATTCTTACTCGCTATATGCGCATGTACATTCAGGCCATGAACACAAGGAATCTATTTTGCTACTCTTCAGAGGGCGGCTGCATCTATCCCTCTGTGCTGTATGATTCCATTACCCAACAAGTCAAGGCATGGTACCATCACCAGATAAGAGTGTCACCCAATAGCAATACCATCTCACCAAGACCAAGTTTTCGTCCGGGCGTTGATATTCATCTCCACATGTGCTACAATGCAATGCGATTGATTATTCTTTTTCAATTTCTTCAACCTTCCTGCCCCCCTCTACATCATATTCTTATTGACTGCCTTGAGACGAATCTAAATCTGTTACTAGCTCTGCAGCATCTCAAGGAAGTTGAGTGCGACCAGAGTACATACCATCATATGTTCTTTGCTATCCACAACACTGCTAAAAGTATCTACCAGTACAAAGAAAGTGGTGCTGTCAATGCCAAATTGAGAGGCTATGCATGTGACCAACTCAAGATGAATTTGACTCTTCTTCGTGGCACTCAGGCCTACATCAATGATGTCTTCAAGGTCCGGTATTATGCTGAGAAGATTGAGGAGCAGTTCAAAATCATAGGCATTTCTACTGATTGGCCTGTTGATCCTATGGCAATATACAAACAGCAAACCAGTTCTTCACTGCATGTGCCTGGAACAATTGTATTTCGACTAGAGCCTCAATTAGCTCCGAGTTTGAAAAAGTCAGCAAGGTCGATTGTAAAAAGACTTTAAACTTGGCTCTTTTCTCTTGCTCTCCTTCTCTCTCTCTATCTATCCACATAGACGCATAGACAAATACATACAGCTAACATATTAGCACTACTTGGATATAGTATGACTTTCTAGAAGAGTCAAATAGCTTAGTATTTAATTATCTTTTCTTTCTTCTTTTCTCTACTACTTATTTATCCAATGTATTGTATATGTTGAACTAAAGTTCATGAAGCAGCAATAAAAATATGTTTATATCTGTGCTATTTATACTATTTATACTATCTATATATGTATCTATCATCATATTTAAAATAAAATGTGACAGAATGACCTGTCCAATGTGAGTCACACTGTCTGTGTCTTATCTATTTATGCATTTACAAGTGATCATTTATGGTTTGTTTTATGCACTGCAAGGACACCACGCTACATTCGATACTTTGATAATGTCTTGAAAACAAACCTTCTTATTCCATAGACCGAAATCTCCATGCTTATATGGAAGAAAAAAGAAAAGAAAAAATGAAGTATTTCATATTTATATTTATATATATATAAAAGGCACACATAATGATCAAATCTTAAGTATGCCACAGATTGGATTTCAAGGACTGCCACACTCCTCTCAAAAAGGGCCTAAGATAAGAATAGTAGTGAGCCCGTGAGACAACTGTGAACCTTTATAGGTAACAATGAATTACCTTCTGTCAGGTAGCATTGGATACTTTTATCAGCAAAGAGAAATAAGACAATGTTAAGGTGGGTCAAAGGGTTGTGAACTATTGACTCAACATAAAAGCCCAGTCCTTACCTGTAGTTTTGGGATGGGCTTGATGGGCTCGCCATAAAGTAGACATTTAAACACATAGGCTGAGAAGTAATGGGCACTTAGTCTTTTCCACAATAACATGTATTGAAAAAAGATGGCACCAAAGGGAATGGGCATGTTCTGTGCAAAACAGGCAAATGAATAGGTTATGATTGTCTGCTGTCTATGTATCAAGGAACATACCCTCATTCTCAAATAAGTACCACGGTGATTCTCTAACCTGTTCTGTAGCAGAGTAGTATTGCTTTTCAAAAAGGACAATGTTCTGTTGGGAGGTTTTGGTGCAAAAGAGAGTGGATGATGAGATGAACGAAAATCACGTGTAGAAGGGTCTGTTCGGGGGCGAGATATCCTCATACTTCTCCATGCTTTTTGGCAGTAGTGGGTATATCTTTTTAAAATAGAATAGAGGGGTTGACTCTTTTTTAGAAGCCTAGTATTATCAAAGACACTAAACTGGAGACCACCTAAAGAGAAATGAAGAATAAATAGAGTCCTTTCCTTGAAGAATATATTAGAGCAGGTACTTTACCTGGCAATCTTTCAGGATCTTTAATTCTCAACATAATAGCAAAGAGTGGAAAGTGATTAAAAAAAGCCAACAGTGTCTCCATGATGGCCTGCAAGAAAATGACACCCATACGTCCCTGCATTCCATTAGATGGTATTGCATTCATAATGAACTTACAAGAGCAAATGTCAGATAATAAATAATTACAGTTGGAAAGATAAATGTCAGCAAAGTAAACAAGCAAGTGCCGAGCAAGAGTTGGTCGAGATCATAGTCGCAAGAATCAATTCGGTTTCTCAGTAGATTCCGTTTCTTGCCTCGAAAAAGATTAAACAGTGAGTACAAAATAAGTAGCTGCCAGTTGAATATTCGAGCTGCCACCATGTAGAAACAATATACATGAAGGGTCATAAATGCCAGTACATCAGAAGAGAGTGAGATAATCATTGAAACACCAAATACACCAGAAACACCAATGATGTAGACAATCTGTGGTGTATGGGGTTCAATAATTTGCATACATTCTATATAAATATTGAGACGTATAAGTTCAATTCTTGATGTTAGACTTACCCGTCCAGAGGCGAATAAGCCATAGAAACAATTCACTTAAGAAACTACCAAGTTCATGATTGAGCTTAAGACCTGCAGGAGATTCCAGAAACCATAACATCATAGACTGTAGAGACTCGACAGTGTATTTCTACAGAATAGAGTCAAGGATAAATATCAGTATTACCAGTCATCGTTCTTTTTGTGCCGTATATAATATGACTTTATATATATTTACATTCAATACTTGATGGAGGAGGCTAGCCACAACATGGTGATTGCTTCTCAAAAAAGAACCGATAGCCAAGCCAATGATAATGTCATTTGCTACTAGCCACATACTGTTATAAAAACTATCATTTGGCATAGGTTCATGAGTAGATGAGTCCTGTATTTTTTGTTTGCTATCCACAGATATACCTTATATAATAAGCTCTTTTCTCTGCTGTATTAGCGTTGCTCTCATCCCTTATCATCATGTACTGGTGAGGCCAGAAATGAAGTTGTTGTAGTCTGAGATCTACTTGCTGACCTACTCATTCATGATAGAAGATGTTTAGGCGTTGCCTATCCTAGTACTTTATGTAGCCTTTTCCTTACCTGCCACAGATAGATCCTTCAAGGCTACTGTATTTAACAATCCTTTTGGAAGCCTTAAATTCAAAGCATAAAGTGTAGCCTCTGTCAAAAATAACAATAAAAATGGCACCAATACAAGTTCATTGGCACCACAGCCCATGATACTAAGCATCCCAGATGTCAATAGATGTATTGATTTGTAGACAAGTGCTGCTATTATTGTTTTTATCCACATTAGTATTCTGTAGACTCTGTGTTGATTCTTTGTTTTGTTGCAAGATGTCTGGATGTCATTCTCAAGATAATAAGAAGCATTGATCTAGACAGTAATAACAAGACACTGTTATTACACTTGCTTCTTAGTATCTGCTCTTATACTACTCAAGCAATAGGATTACTTGTGTCAATACTGGTATTAGATCATCTGATATCTTTGTAGACTGGCCAGTGAGTCGGTGGCTATACGCAAGTATCTTCTGTAGGCTGGCTGTCATGGCTGAGTGTTGATCAGATCCTGAAGATGCAGATCCCTCTGATCGAGCACCCGATAGTTCTTTGGTGGATATATCTAATTCGAGTGGATCATGAGAAAGAAACTGGAGTCGCTTTGGATTTGGCTGATCATAAAAGATAATTTCATAAGAATGTATAGGTTCTTGCTGTCCATTGCAATTGATTGTTCTAAAGCAAAAAAGAAGAAGAAAACACCCATCAATACCCACCCCACGCCCCAAAAGAAAATAGTATCAGTAAAATAGTTGATAGTATGATTGTTTATTTACAGAGGTACAGGTACATGAGTGTCGTCCAACGTTACTGTTATCCACAGATCCTGATTTTTATGTCTATTCGTAGACGCTGTTTTATAGAAATACACATACATATACACATATATACATAACACATATACACATGTACAGTAATTAAAAAATAAAAAAATAAAAAAAAGGGTGGTGAAGTGTCTATAGATCATTCTGTATAAAGTGTAGGTGTATTCTTATGGGAGTATCTGCCATGCTACTTCTTGAATAGTATTAGAAAAGGAACTTACCAGAGGACGCCTTGTTCTTTTTCTTGTGTTGGGCATTGACAAGGAGGCCTAGAATCTTTGGCTGTACTGCACCCATTTTGCTAATACGTTGGAAATCAGTATAGCAGTCATCAGCACAGAATTCTGATAAAATGGTGTTTAGGTCTTGAAACTACATGTACAGAAAGATGAATATGAGTACAACTGCACATTACAAACCTCGGCATCTACGATCACTGTGGCAATACAGAGAGTACTCGGTGAAGTATGCCAACCAATAAGAAACCCTGCTGTAGGCTGACGCATAAAAATATGCCACGGCCAGAACAGTTTAAGCGTATCACCCATGACAGATAAGTGCTGTGGTTTATGCTGATCTTCTTTATACCAATGGGTGCTCGCTTCAAGTGAATAGAACTTACTTGCCTTGACCTTTTTACAAAAATAGAAATTCGTATGTACAAAGACTATAATGCAGTCACAGAATGGCACTTCTTTAAGGCAGTAGTAAGTAAATGCTAAGCTCTAAATGTATTAACACAGGGCTGATGATAGAGAATAAAGAAATGCCGTTAAAGATGTGTTGTTTCTCCATGGAATAGAATCAAGAAAAGAGGGCATTTGTTCTGGTGGTATATGTATAGTGTACAAAGTCCTTTTTTTTATATTTTTCATTTGGGAAATTATTCAGATACAACTCAATAAATACACTGATGGGGAGTTGTATAAAATTCACTATAACTTATACTAGACATTATAACGTCTTTTTGCATGACAAGGTACAATAAAACACACTTTATTATTATGTTTTTTTATATAGATATTTTACCTGTATCGTGAGTTTCTGTGAGCTTATTAACTGAGGCTCCAGAGATAACTGGGGAGGAGAAGGAATGATAAACCAGAAGGGTTGAACTTTTTATTAGTTCATAGAAATAGATAGAAATAATAATACAAATAATAATAAAAATAAATAAATAGCCTTTAATAATAACATTGAATAGTATCAGTTACTATTTATCATACGTTAATAGGGTTATGCTATATAAAATTCAAGCGACCTTGCTCAATGTTAGCCTATACTCTATACTGATAAAGAGGGCTTTCCAAATAAATGCGAGAGATCTATTTCTCTGTACATTAGTCTGAAGCAGTAGTATTTTAGTGTGCTTTTCTTGACATTTTGGTCATTGGCTGAACATGTATTTATATTCCAAACCTAACTATCCTATATGAAAAAAAGAAGTACATAGCTCATAGGATCATACAACTAATTCGTCTCACTTATTCTCGGCAATAAGCCAATGTTTCTTGGTCTTATCACAATGTCACTACTTTCTGTTTGGTATCTATCATTATTTGGACAGTTACAATGACTTTTGTGCAAATGGCCATATCCACAACAGCTTGTACATCGAATACTTTGATTTGCCATCTCAGCTTCTTGCATGTCGGTGTCAATTTCTTCAATGTCAATCTCCATGTGCTCAATCTATTGGTTTACGGAATTAGGAAGACACTTGCAATGAGCTCTTTAATAATGTCCAGGATGTAGGCAGCTTGAATAGTCTATGTTATGATTTGACATGTAAGTAACTTTGAAAAGAAGGGAAAAATAAAGAGTACTAATATAGCTTCATATTTCTTACTTGTTTGCTCACTCACTCAAGACATACTGTCATGTTCAGCAAAGTGATATTAGCTATTTATTTGTCTGTTCGAAATAAGGCTTATGTCCACTCGTTTCATTAGCCGATCAGAAAATTGTATTCATCATTCTTAAAAGGTGATTTTTTTTCCCAGTAATTATATAGTAAGCATAGGTATAATACTAAAATATAAGCATGTTTTTATAATAGAGAATAGTGCAAGTGATTCTTATTCACTGCCAAATTGGATAGATTTCTCTATTGAATAGAAGAGATAGTGTTCTTTTTAACACAGCGGGATAGCTTTTATGTTGGCTTGTTGGCTCTATTTTTTTTGTCTCTCATTTCTCCTGTATAGAATACATACTAAATTATAGGCCAGTTCAATAGCAGCAGCATAGAAGCAGTGTAAATCTCTTTAGCAGAAGAGAGTAGAGAGCCTTGTCTTTGTTGATTTACGCCCCATTGGCGATTTCCTTCACAGAAAGTCGGCCTACATACGCTTTCAAGGACTTTTAAGATCGCTATCGGCTAAAAGACGGCCTTTTGTCGAGGTAACAAAAGCAAAACATATTAAATTGAAGACTCTATATTTTCTTTATGATATCCATAGAAAGAGGTTATTTCATACTCGGTTTCTATCCAATAAGACTTTGCCATGACATCCCATGGATAGGTATATAAATATTTTAACAGGCTACGACTAACATAGAGCCAACCCGTGTTCGGACACACAGGTAAGAAAGACTACGGTTGTCACCATGTCACCAAATAAGCACATCCTTAGTGGTGTGTATTGGCTCATGAAGTATGGCAGGACTGTCCAGGTATCTCCTGTCAAATGGGGTCTCTGTCATTGTACCTGCTACTGTCCAATCCTTACATCCACTTTTCAATTGAAGTGTTTCCCACCAAGCATCGTTGGCTTGTTCTTGCATATGGCCAAATTTGATCATCTTGCGCCTAACTGCTGCTGCTTCTAACTTGGCCTTTGTTGTCATCTTCCCTGTCCCTAATAGCTGGGCCTGACTCTGGACATTGCGCAACTGGGCTGACAGTAGCGAGTCTTTGCCTTCTTTTGGAAGAGTGGTCTGCTTTGTGAATACAATCGGACTTGCTTCCGGTACGTCTGAAAGGCCTTGCACAGTGAAAGTAC
Organism: Spinellus fusiger; assembly: GCA_025094145.1. Lineage (NCBI taxonomy): Eukaryota > Fungi > Mucoromycota > Mucoromycetes > Mucorales > Phycomycetaceae > Spinellus > Spinellus fusiger. The sequence continues at coordinate 70,694 of JALLLS010000115.1, read as the reverse complement.
CAAATGTCGTGTGTGTGGTGGATGTGCTCGGGTATCTAGCGGGTAGGGCTGATGTCCTTGGGACTCAGGTAACCTTTCTAACCGGGGGGTGTTGCTTGTTGTGGAAGGCGTGGGGTAGGGATGAGCAGCAGCCCGTTGAGAAACAGGGCGACAGTAAACAATGGGTTTTGAAGCATTGAACGGAAAGGGATCTTCCATGGTAGCACTTTCTGGTGCCTTGGATTTTGCCAAAGACAGGTGGGGTGCTTTGTAAAGAGTTGATTCAAATGTGTTAACAGACTCCCTTTCTTCTTTGCCTATCTCTTCCTTCTCTACCGATGTATCTATAGCACATATCAGTGATACTTGCCATTGTTCCAAGGCAAGATCCTTCATTAATTCAAGCACTGTTGGTGAGGTGTCCTTTCTATAGGATAAAGAAGGAGATGGAGAAGATGGTAGAGACGGCAGATATGGAGGTGAGATATGTGTTTCTGGTCTTGGGTGTGTATGAGATGTTGATGCTAAGCGTAATAATAATTATATAACATTAGACAAAGGGAAGATTTCCATTGTAGATGCTTGTGAGTTTATTTTTTATTTTTATTTATTTTTACCTGTACTTTCAGTGGAGACTGATGGGTGAGGATTTGGCTTGGCACGGAAAAGGGGTACTTTTTTGAGAGAAGAGATAATAGAGTGTGTTTTTTTGGTGCTTCCTTGTTCACTGAAGGAAGAAGCCTTGTTGGGTTTGGAATGACTCACAGCTGCTGAGGATCGACTGATAACTGACAAGAGTGATGGTTTCTTATTGACAGGCTTTTCGCAAGTGGTAGGTGGAGTTGCCTGTGGACGACGACTTTTTCATCATCAATAGACAAGCAAGTTGAGTAAAGTGGATAAACATACACAGTACATACATACATAATATATATATATAGATATAAATGTAGATATAAATATAGATGTGTATAAGTATATTTATAATTTTTTATGTGTTTATAATACAGAGTCGAAATATACACCATTCTAATTATTTATTTTATTTTTATTTTTAACATTTTCTTCCTTTTTACCTGAACATATTTTGAGAGATGGTTTAGTCCTTAACATATTATTGGAATCTGCTTGTGTTTCTGTGTTGCTGTTGCTGTTCTTATTCCGAGTATTTCCTGCAGAAATGAATCGATTAGAAGAAAAAGAATGCCAAAAATATTTGCTATGGGAGGCATCATTAGATCCTAGGCTTAAATCTGGCATTGTTTTAGAAAACTCTTGATTGTTGAGAAGAGGAGTCTTTTAACACTGAAAAAAGTGCGTGCTTTATTTCTTTATTGCATTTCTTTTATGGGAAGCGGGCGACACGGAATGGCTCCGAATTATTACCGTTAAGCAGAAATAGATAGACAGATAGTGAGGAACGTTGACTAAGGGCTGTCCTTCAAATTTTTGCCTCATAGAATGTTAGAATGGGAATAGAGCAGTAGAACTCTTGTGCAAATGGTCATGCGTCTTTCTTGTAAGGAGTAGGATACTTTAATAGGTTATACGATCAGCAGCCTGCTACTGAATACAAAGTGCTCTTTTTCTTGCCTAGGATGGAGTATCTGCAGCCATGATTAAGCACAAACACTACGGTAGACTGCTCAATGGTGATGACCATTCTTTTGTTGAAACTCTAATCTTGCTTTTCATTACTGTTCCCAGTGCTTATTTCAGAAATAAAAGAAGGGGGGGAGGGGGCAATTAGCAAGGCACTTTTTTTATTTTTTTATTTTTTTTTACATTCCACCTTGTGTCCATGTGCCACCAGCGTGTCATTTTACCATGCTTTATTGGTACATTTCGTGTTTTTCTTTCTCTTCAATAATTACTGAGAAATCACTTTTTAAGAAGGACCAATCCGGCTAATTGATTAGTTAATGGATAATGCGCAGTCACACTCACTTGGAATATTTGTTGAACTTATTAGAAGCTTGGTAATAAAAGGGAAAAGAGACTTATTTCTATTGTATAGAGCTCTTTTATTTCTAAATATGATTAAGCCAACACAGTATGTCAGATGGATATTGAGAATATTATTTTTTAGAGAATAGGACAAGAAAAAATATATAAGATGGTTGGGTATTTATTGCCTGTTTACGGCTGGATTAGAGTTGACTGTGATTGTGAGTGTGATTGTAATAAAGCCCACAGTTTAGAAAAGTATCATAAATATCCATAAATACATATCACTATTACATTTAAAGAGTCATGGAAAACCCAAAAAAGTGAATGAGAGGGACCTAAGACACCTAGAAAAATATTACTAGAAGGGGTTCAGCTGCCTTATACAATCAACTGAAATTGGGAATGTTGAAGTTTGAGATGGATGTGTATAGAAACACCATTATCAGTTACTGCAATCAGTTAAGGTTCAGATCTTTTTCTGTAGGCCACAATCCAGCCTTGACTAAAAAATACAAGGAGAAATGGCTTTGTTGGGCAAATGTGCTGGATGTCATAATGTGGCCTATGCCAAATGGTGAAAAGAGATACATCAGATTCGAGGCTTTGATTAATATCACACAAAAAGCCCTGACTTGAACTCAATTGAACATATCTGGTGTGCATTTGAAAAACAAATTGAAGAAGGGTGTCTATTACCAATATTGAAATTTTGAAGGCTCTATTTGCAGAGGAGTGGGTGAGAGATGATGTTGAACTTGAATAACAATAAATTCAGAGTATGACAGATAGATGCCAGACAGTCATTGATACCAAAGGAGACCATACAAAATACTAACTGTATTATTATTATTATTATATTTTCTACAATTAAAGATGTTGATCTTTATTGTGTAAAAGTTTGAAGCTTCTATATCAGATGTAAGGTGTTTTTATTTAATGTTAAACATGGCCTAAATATTTCATCCTGATATTAATTTTCAAAAGTATTAAGTTCAATTGGGTGTGGCTGTATTAACACTTTCTTGAACAAGTGTGTTCAGTCAATGACCAAAATGTCAAGAAAAGCACACTAAAATACTACTGCTTCAGACTAATGTACAGAGAAATAGATCTCTCGCATTTATTTGGAAAGCCCTCTTTATCAGTATAGAGTATAGGCTAACATTGAGCAAGGTCGCTTGAATTTTATATAGCATAACCCTATTAACGTATGATAAATAGTAACTGATACTATTCAATGTTATTATTAAAGGCTATTTATTTATTTTTATTATTATTTGTATTATTATTTCTATCTATTTCTATGAACTAATAAAAAGTTCAACCCTTCTGGTTTATCATTCCTTCTCCTCCCCAGTTATCTCTGGAGCCTCAGTTAATAAGCTCACAGAAACTCACGATACAGGTAAAATATCTATATAAAAAAACATAATAATAAAGTGTGTTTTATTGTACCTTGTCATGCAAAAAGACGTTATAATGTCTAGTATAGCTTAACCAATGATAAAATACTTATTAAAGAAGCATAGATATATATTAAAGGGATGTTATTGGACACAGTAATTAAGCTCAAAGGAATTCAGCACACATGTCGATACATTATGCTTCGCTGTTTCCGACCAGTGGATTCGAAGCTGATTGAATAATGTCTTGTTTTATTTCTCTTGTACAGTGCTTCCAGTAAGCAATGTCGCTAGCCAACTAAAGTCAATTATGCTTTTTCATAAATACAAGTCGTGTCTCCTAAAGTGTCGCCTAACAAGTGACAAAGCTTTTATTTTTGTAGTCTACTGCAAAACTCCTCTTCCTCCCCCTTTTTTTTGTATTTCCTCTTCCCTTTTGTGTCTCTGTTGTTTCTCAAGCGAGAACATTGTCATTATAGCAACTGACAATTACAGTGAAGAATATGAACTGAATTCGTAAAATAGAATAAAATAAAAAGCAAGGAGGAATCATAGATGTTATTGACTGCTTTGTTGTGTGAGTTGCTACTACGAGATTCGTAAATGAAGGATAGTGTTATAACAGCAGTCATGGGCAAAGGTATTATGGAGAATGTATACTCTATTGGACCCTGGAATCGATAGGACGGACGAAATAATTGATGTTGTATACTTTCCTCAGTCAAAAATGATTAAGAATCTTCCACCAGTGATTGTCAAAGTTCAACAAAAGATTCATCACATGTGTGTCATTCGTGCCATGCACTGTTGCCTTGTCGTACTCGAAGAAACGAAAATCCTTTCAATTATTGTTATTTTCAACATCGATGGTGTTCCAGGAAAAGAATTCTTTGGAAAAAAATAGAAGAAACGTTCATCATTGGCAATAACCCATAGTATCCCCAGTATTGTTATCCATAGGCTAAATCTGTGTACTTGTTCAATGCAGATTCAATTGTAAATCACATCCATAAAACGCCTTGGCAAACAATTGTTGTCCTGATATCTTATTTTTACACAACAGCAGCAACAATTGCCGGGCTTGAGTGATTTCGAGGGTTCCACCTTACAACTGATCTACTGAGCAGCATATAAATCCTTTTCCAAAAGATATGGATTATGTATTTGACCAAAGTTTGGTTTGAAAGGACTTTTGTGATACTGTTGCCTTGACAATTTGATTGAATTGTCAAGGCTGTAAATTATAATACGAAAACCTCAAAGAAACGCGTGATCAAATACGCTGAGGAAGGTATCAATTTCTTTAACAAAATAAGGCGTCTATGAAAGCTTGAGTGCACACAAGTACCATAGTAATTTCGGTATCATCTCACTAATTGGTCGTAACCACAAATCAACCTTCTTAGCTCAGTATAATATTGGACACTTTATCAGAGCTGCTATCACCAATAATCCCAACCGGACAATAACAACTCATAGCTAATCAGGTGAAGACTCATAGTAATTGATGGTTTCAAAATAGAGTGCTTATCCAATGAACCAACCATAAGGTAGAAAACATTATCCTACTATAGGGTAAAAATAGAAAGTTGAGACTTTTGCTAAGCTATTTATTTCAAAAATAAGTAAACCATAAAAAGATAAAAGCTATCTAAGTTTTATATACACATTTATATCCTCAATCCTCAACATACTTCTTTATATTTTCATGATTGTGAATAAGTCCATTATCCATGACTATAAAGTGACCTTTCATGATAATATTAAAAGTAGACTTGTCGAGGAACATGCAATTTGTCAAGAAGTTCATATCTGTATTTTCCCATTGACAAATCCAATCGTACTATACCCCAATCTTTGCTCGACTATTATTTTCAATCGAATGGAAATCTTTTTATTTTATTTTATTTAAGAAAAGATTATATTTGTTTTTCTTAAAGTTGTAAACAGTGCCGTGTAAGTCTTTCAGGTCATGAAATCACTTCAATAAATGCCCAGCCACTTCAACAGCAGTAGCAGACGAATTAGCATCAATGAAGTTGATAACAGTCGTTTTATGCTCTTTATTCAAGATACACTTACGACCTGTTTTTTTTTAAGTTCTCACAAAATATTATCAGGACACACATCTTAGAGTCTGTCATTCACGAGAGGATGAGATTTAAGCTTATTTGGATTAGCTAAGAAAGTGCTTCGGATGAGCAATGTACAAATGATTTAAAGACAGAATGATCGTAGTTATTATTCCATCACTCCATATGTAACAAGGCATGACTCTTGACTTTGCACTTTCTGGACACATATCAACTTAATATTGAATGGCCCAAATTAGTATCAGGAAATAGATAATGTTAGACTTAGTGTATAGTATTCAAGTTAAATAACCAGGCCATGTATCAATACATCATATGTGCTTGCAAATGAACAACCAACAAGATCGGTCTAGTCATTCTATGAGCGATGGTACATAGAAACTATATATTTACACCTTTAGATGAAAAATATCAATAAGTATTATTGGATTCATATATCTTCTCTTAGAAAGACAAATGAGCCAGATTTAGTACGCATTCTATAAAAACATAAAGGAAAAGAGAGAGCAGTCCTATGAAGAAGGGCCCTTCTTCATGCCTCAGTGCCTAGATTCACTAAATAAAGATAGATAAAAGAAACTTCGTCATTGTGTTCATTGTAAGGAGGAGAACAGAAGAACAGAAGAACAGAAAAAGTATACACCAAACTATGTTCTCAAAAGTCTGCGAAAATATCGGTTATTTGTATGCTTTTAGTCATATACGTTTTAAGAGATTGTTTATTTATCAGTGACTACATAGAGACAGTTGAGAGTACAGTCGATACACAAACAAACAATAGAGTATCATAGAGCACAATGTTCAGCTGAAAGAAAGAACCAACGGTGGTTTCACCAAAACTAAAAATAATAATAATAATAGTCAATGGTATTACCACTTCTCATTTGTTTCCTTTCACAATGATAAACACTACGTTGTGATTGCTCATTTGCTTCCACATGTGCACTACTAAGACACCATTCTCTTATCCTTATTCTTTTACATGGGTCTTGTACTAATGGGCGATCGGTAGAATACGATGATAACCACTTCCAAATTAGTAGGTCCATTATGATTATCAAACGAATCAACATCTTATGGTCTTTATCAGATGGGTACATTTAGCATCTACACTCAAAAGAAGAAGAGAAAGAGAGTAAATTCTTAACTAAAATAGAGCAGCTTTCTTGATTTATTTCAAAAAATATAGGATAAACTGACTGCAATGATCATTGATTTTATGAATGTTTTTGTAGACAAGACAAACCTACGAAAGATGACGATGCTTCTTTGTGATTATCATCCAGCGTAGCATAAAGTGCTATTATGTTTTCTATTCTTGTTACACGTAGAATAATATACACACTGCAGCACTTTTGGGCACAAAATGTGTTGAATATCATTGGATAAGGAATTAGAATATATTTCTTTCAGATCAATGAGAGTATAATAGCATGCGATGCGATGTGATGCGATGTGATGTAATGTAAACTAAACATTTCCAATGTGAATAGTTTTGATAGATGAATGGTTCCGTAACCACCTTCCTCACTGTCTTGTCAAATAGAAATAGCCAGACACGCGCCTTGATGACCTAGTCTATTCCAGAATAACATGGCTATTAGAAGTGTCATTAAAAATAGACAATGTATATGTGTTTGTGTTTGTACTTTATTTTTAATTTTAATTTTCACACAATTCTTTTTGTATCTATTCTTGCCATTGTCCTTCTTCATGGCTATCAAATAGAGTTGGTTCTATTTATTTACTCTATAATAAAGAAAGAAAATAATACAAATACAAAAAGATACAAGGATTTAGGAATGCTGGGAATGTAGGCAAAATTAAAGCATTATACTCTATTTATTTTTTACTGTTTGGCAAAGAGATAAACCTCAGTGCTTCCTTACTACACTCACCATGGAAAAAAGGACTATCCTTGTCATACAAAGCACAACGGGCCTAATGACTCTTCAACTATAAAAAGAAATTGGTATACTTTCACACACATACCTTAATTGTTGTGATATTTAGAGAAAGACTATCCAAGAAAAAAAAAAGGGAGGGGCTCAGCATTGAATTTATTGGCTTTTTCAATAGAAAGAATTTATGGGAAATTCCATACAAGTCGTACAATTCCCTTATGAATTCTACTCAAAATGCAAATTTAAACATCTATTGAACTGGTATACTCTTTTGACTATCTTGTTGTACAGGTTCTCTTTAAAAAAGAAAAACAGAAAAGAACACGAGTGCCACAATTCTGAACAAAATATGCCATTTTTATGAATTTGCTACTATTTGGCCATTAACAATAAAACCCAAATATACAACATTAGGTTACAAAGCCATATTCAACTTTACAATGAATAAAAATGCTCCATTAATATTCTATCTCTCATTTCTCATTTGTTGTATTGCTATTATTAGTATTGTTATTTTAAAACAGTCGTCTGATAACTAAGATAAAGGTAAATGCACCAGTACTATTGCATGGTAAAAAAACAAAAAACAAAACAAAAAAAAAGACTATTTCACCGCGTACTATCCTTTTTGGTTATTCTGATTCTACACTCATCCACACACAAAGTCAAAGAGACAATCTATAAATGTAAAGTGCTGCAAATGCTCCTCTTTTCTCAACTGGGTTTAAACGGAGGGACTCCTCTGAAGTGGAGTCCACAAGAGCAAAAGCCATAGGCTTTTAATGATGAACAACCCACCCAAAACCATCCCATAGAATACAAGAATTCATGTATAAAAATAAATACAAACACCTATCAATGGCACTGCACTATTCACACAAGTGTCAATGCTTAACTGTGGATTCTTTCTTGCTGCAGTAGTGCTCAATCCTCAGGAGGTTGCTATAGATTTACTGGGGCTACCTTGTCGAGACTATTCTCGTATAGAAACAGCGGGTATTGTATATTCTTGTGCAAAGATCATATTCTCTCGCAAGGTGGCTACAGGAAGTTGGTTGGATTTTACTCTCGCTTCTGATACCCTCTCAGAAGAAGATCTAGGCTCCTTGTAGATAAATGTAAGAGCCACCATCACAGTGGCTACAAGAGCCTGGAGCACTAGTGCGTGGTGTAAGTTGAAGCTACCTTGGATGTTCATACTAGGCCCACCAAGATAGCCCATAATAAGTATGAATAGAAAACCAAACATTTGTGCTCCCTGCCACATAACAGAACTTGCTGTTGACTCGGCAGCAGGATAAGAGACTGTTTAAAATTAGAATAAAATAATACATAGACAGATATGCATCTAATAAATAGTTATATTGCCTACTTTCACCAGCCAGCTCAATCACAATAGGTACAAGGAAAGAGAGAAAAAACTGGTTTGTAGACATCACTATCATCATGGCACTATAAGAATGAAGATCAACTAAAATATATTAAGCCCATCAAATCTAAAGAGAAAGAGAAAATAGGTACAGGACACTTACTAATATGAATCATCCCAACATCCGCGACAAGTACCATGGGTGCTGTTAAACGTAGAAGCAGTACATGTTGTCTGGTATTGTCCCATATGACTCCAGCAATTACTGCACAATTATTATCAGCATGCATGCTATTCTTAGTGTACTTACAACATCCAAGAATACCAAATAGAAAGGAGATTGCATTGAGTTGGCCTGCATCGATGTCCGTGTATCCATAAGGAGAAATGAGTTGAGGTAAAAGTGTATTGAACGCAATACAGACACCAACATTGAGACCATGAATAAAGAATAATATCCAAAACTGGTGGTTTTTTGAGAGGATCCGAAGACTCTTTAGAAAGTCTGACTTTTCAATGCCTTTTAGGTAAGAGAGCGGAATAGGTGGTTGAGCCGGCATTAATATCACACCGACAAATGCAACAAAAGAGATGATGGTCACACCATAGAGTAGGTAGGGAATATACTCTGTGCTGACCGTTATTGTTGGAATGACGAACATGCCAATAATAGCACCGTAGTTGGAGGCTGCCATCGCCATAGTATAAACTCCACATGAGAAGGACTCTTTCGATCGCAATACAACAGATCTTACCTACCAACATGCCAGCCATAGCTCTTAATCTTTCTGTGAACCACATCGATACAAACTATGCCATGCCATCATGTTTATCAATAAAGCAAAAACAGTTTCTTTTCTTTCTTCTTACATTTGTTAGAATATTAAGTGTCAATGGACCTGCCAATGCTCCAATCAATTGTCCAAGCACTGTGACAATAAAGGAGGGGGGTTGTGTTGTTGCACCAATACAACGAATACCAGCTCCAAGAAGATTGAAAAATCCAGCCAACATAATCTAGTGACAGTATCTATCTCTTTAGGACTGATCCCACCCTCCTCTGGGATTGTATTCAGGCTATCTAACTTACTGGTATTTTGAGACCGGAATATTCAAATATTTTCTCTGTAAAAAAACTAAGCACAACATAGACTCCACACAGGATGATGGCTAACCAATTGACAGCCATAAGAGAGACACCAAAGTACTGTCCAGTGAGTCCAGGAATTGCACTATAGGTGAATTGAAACAATGCAATAGAGATACGAAGAAATACAATGCAAAAGAGAGCCACCCAGGCCTGTGGGTAAGTTCTGAGGACAGTCGTATGGTGATTTGCAACAGGAGGCGGTCGATGCATCAAGTGCCTTTGTGGAGGAGTACACTTGGGGGATAGGCAGGGAGAAGGTAGACTAACAGGTCTTGATAAATGAATGGCTTCATAGGCATGAATTGATCCTGGTGAGATGACTTGGATCTCTAATGAATCTTTGACCATTGTAGGCTTGTGGTATAAGTGAAGATGGATAGAAAGAGAGGAAATGGAGCGTTACTCATGTTGAATAGTGGTTATAAATTAGTACATAAATGTATGTATGTATGGAATGGCAGACACATCTCACATACTGCTCTGGCTGAAAGAGTTTATATGTATATTACTATAGAACACGAATAGCCCACCCACCTTCTCTTCCTTCTTATTAGACTCTTATCCTTTGTGCTGCTCCTATAGATGATTGCTATTACCCCGTGTTGGATTGGTATGTTTATACAGAAAGAGATCAGAATCCATGGATCTCAAATGTATGTATTTTAATAAGAGCCAGATGTCTACTTGGACTAGTATCACCATTTGTATTGGTGAAGCAGGAGGGATAAGCCTGAGTTTCTCTCTCTTTCTCTCTCTTTCTCTCTCTCTCTCTCTTTATCCATAGGGTCTGTCTGTATTTCTATCCTCATTTAATAGATAGAAATGTATGTAAAGAATAGCAGACAATTATATGTATAGTCTATGATTGCACTCTTGTTTCTTTTTCTGCTTCACTATAAAAATACAGCCAGCTAGTCATCCTTTAAGAAGATTCATTCCAATCATCCCTTCTTTAGTTCTTCTTTGTCTTTTCCGTCTTTTCCAATGCTCTTCCACCCCATGTGGACAGCCACACAGCACTAAATACCAAGAATCCAACAACCATACTACCCACAGATGTATAGTAGGGATAAGCAGCTGTCAAGAAGCGGGGGTATTCGTCGTGTCTAAAAGGTCGAATAGCCACGACATCCTCAGCCAACACATAGGTAAACCCTGCTCTTTTGTAGTTCACACGAAAAGTAAACACACCATAGACATCAGGCAGTTGGACATGGGCTTTGAATCTTCCATAGTGATGTTGGGGACCCACAGGCACCTGCTTAAGAGTAGTGCGAATGTAGGGATCTAACATAATAAACTCCAGCTGAATATCATCTGCTTTGAAGGGCACCCAGTGATCATCCACGTATTCAGATATCTCCAATGCATACACCTAGTCATAAGATTACATTAGATTCACCTGTCTATAAGTGTTCTATTACAAAACACATACCATGTCGTCTTTGATGCGATAATAACTGGGCTGTTCAGTATGATTGGCCTTGTGATGACGATGATCAATCACCTTGAGAACACTCTTCTCTTGGAAAGTCCATTTGATTAACTCTGTCACAAAGGCTTCATTGCCTGACTTTTTGAATCTATCGTACTGTCATTGGTCATGGATCACATTGTCAGCATACTTACTTTACAACATCACCATTGCTTTGTTTTCTCTTAACAGGTGCATCAAAGAACCTAACCAAGACGTCATTAGTCTCCGTTTTGTTGTTGTTGTTGCTGTTCTTTATATCTACATCTACTTTGGAAAGATAATTACTTGTCTGAAAAGAGATCAAGCGAACCAACAAAGGTGGCTCGTGCAGAGTTTCGTGCCTGGAAAGCACCTACAAGATCCACAGTATCTACATCAGACACACCCTTTGTGTACTGTTTTGCTACAAAGGCACTCTTCTCTGAGCTCAGGACTCGATTGACCAATGGCACCTGTCCAACAGTAAGACCAATACCACTGTAGACAATAGGTGCTGCACCAAGGTCTTTGGGGATGATGGAGTGAGGAGCCACCACTTGGCTCGTCAGAATAATGTCGTGCTCAGAAGATACATTGTAGGCAGTTGTGTCAAAGACGTGTTTACCAGCAGGATCAAACTCAATATCAAATTCACTCGCCACATCACGTACAGTCTGCTTCACATCCTTTGAGGCTGCCACTAAAAGATTGCCTCCCTTGTTAACAAACTTGACGAGCTCTATGGTGTTGATGTGCTTATGTGTAGCTGAGCCTGAGAAGAAGAGTGTGAGTTGTTTTTCTTTTCTTTTTCTTTTTCTTTCTCTGTTGTTACATACTGCCTGTCGTTGGAGCAAAATGAAGAATGTGCTGGTATATGGGCTCTCCAAAATAATACAGAGGTATGTTTTCCTCACTGGCACTTATAAAACTAAGCTTAAAGTCGCGATCTGCTCCAGATAAGCATAGAAAGTACATCATGGGAGTTTACCATAGAGGGTTTGCCACAGACGCGAATAGGCATTTCTGTGGGCAGTGCTGTCCAACAGAACAAGTACGTTGTTTCCACTAACAGACTTTGACTCTGCTACAGACACAAAGACAGTCAGTGTCGACAGCACAAGGGCTGTGAGTGAGATGAGGCTCTTCATTAGAAATAGGACAACGAAGCAATCCACACCACAGTTATTCTCCAAAGGGAATGGGTCTTGTCTCCCATTGGTAATTCAATGCAATTCAATTGCCACGTCACACGCTGCTAGTCCGGCACTGTCCGTTGTATGGGTGGGTCCGATCCGCACACTGCATATCCCCTCCAAGGACATTAATGCAATGCAATACATGTCTTTTATATTCTTTCTGTTACTATGACTACAAAGACGGCTACAGGGCCAATGGTTATTGTAACCATAGCAACAACAGTAGAATGGCAGTAGAGTGGCAGTAGAATGGCAATAGAATACCAATGCCTGTGCTTGGAAATGGATAACAAAAGAGAGAAAGATTAAATAGTTGTATTATCTACAATTACTACATAGTAAACGCAGTAAATAGAGGAGAGAAGGAGAAAGATATAGGTAAAGACAATAAATAACACACTATAATTAGTATGCATGAAGGGAGAGGGAGAGTGTTATGAATAGGCGTTGAAGTCTTCTTGTTCTGCAACATAGGGCGTATCTTCTACTTCACGAAGAGCATCCATATTCACCATAAAGAACCCAATGCCTACTAACAAAGCCCCCGCGGCATAAACCATGCCAGGTATAATCTGCTTTAACAGGATATCTCCTATTAAGGCAAGAGGAATCTAGCCAATAGTGTATGAGCATTATGTCTCTCTCTTTCTTCCAATTACCGTAAGAGAAATCCCCAAGGTCACCACCAAAGGAGATGTCATAAGCATAGATAGCAGCCACAGATAGTCTGATCTACAAAGGAATGAGCTACCCAACATTCCACACCATCCAAAACAACTTACAGAAAAGTCCCCACAAATGCATTCAATAGAATCATTAACCATACAATAGGAGAAGGAGGCAGTTCAAATGTCTCGAGTCCAAGATAGTGGAGAATAGGGAATGCTGGCCATAGCAAGACAACGTTGAATGTGCCAACAAATCCAAAGAACAGTGGCATATTGATACGGGACTCATCTCCAATTCTCAGCTTCAACATGGTAGTATAACCGCCATAGAACACTGCACCAAACAGTGCCAGCAAATCCCCCACAAGAGGAGAGGGAGCACGGTACTCTTCACTCACAGTAGGAACACTTGTTTGATCAGAGTAAGAGACAAGAATCACACCCGTAAGACTGGATAAGAAGAAGGAATGAGACACGGGAAATGGCATTGGACTGTAATAGTGTTTATCTTTTTTTTTTACCTTACACCCACTGCCACTATTTTGATGAGATTTAACTTTTCAACACCAAAGGCAGCACCAATGCCAAGTGTAAAAAGACCTTATCTCACTTGAATTACTTTCTATTCCACTATTTCTTTGAACTTACCAGACATAGAGGCAAGAATTGTACTACTCCCAACACTTGTGTAAGCCAGACTAGCATTTGTTGTGTAATTTGCAAAGAACCACAGAATACAAAATGCCAGACTCAGTTTTATTGTTTGTTTTGTGCTGAGCTTGGAGACTGTCAAGGCAGGTTGTGTTTGTTCAAGGAGAGAAGCACTTCCTACCAAGGATCTTGCCTCAATCTGTGTGTTTGTCAGCTAATTCATAAGAATCCCTGTTTTTAGTGTGTGTGTGTGTTGACTTACTGCTTCCACGTGAGGCGTCAGAAGTCTATCAATGAGTTTGAGGAAGAGTTTACAGAGCAGCAAACCTACTTTGCAGTCTCTTCTGTAGTGTAGTCTGTTCTTTTCCGAAAGAGCAGAGGCACCAAATAGAACGAGAAGGTGGCTGTATTGAGATAGGTGATCAAGAAAGGCTTGTTATATTTCTGTTCTCCAAAGATACTCTGTTTTTGTGTGAATAAACCCTGCTACTACAACCTCCTTTTGTCTCAGCAGTAATAAGCCCTTACATTCATAACAAAAGAAGAAGACACCCATATAAACACAACCCCCAATAGTGCAAGAACACCTCCTAAATAACGTCTTCGGAGCTGTTGTGTTGGCATTGTAGATAATAGAAACAAGAAGACGGGTCAAGAGAAGGAAAAAAAAAAGAAAAAAAAGAGTACGATTAAAGGGAGATGTGTGGCTGCGATGTCGCAATTCCGCCACTTAATTCGTCGAGAGTAGATCTATAATATCCATTTTAGGATAAATCTCCAAGGATTTATTTTGTTGCTGTCGGTGTTCCAATGTCATGAGCGGGCTTTTCTTAGTGATGGTATCTAAGCAACTCAACCCAAAAACATCATCGTCTCATCATCTCCCGTGCATTCCACTTTTTTTGTTTTTGTTTTTGTTTTTGTTTTTGTTTTTGTTTTTATAGATACACATATATATTTATCCTTTTAGAAGCCCTTTTTGTATATATCTATATATATGGATTCATCGCTACAGTCATGGGAGGAAAACCGTTCTTATGGTGTGATTATAGACTGCGGATCTTCTGGATCTAGAATCTATGTTTATTCTTGGAAGGATCATGAACACCTCAAGGCCGTCAGTTCACTAGAAGAACTACAGGGAAAGGTGCCGACAGTAGAGCGTGGAGATCAACACGGACTCAAGTGGACTCGTAGGGAAGAACCAGGCAAGTGTTGATCTGCTGCAGGACACTATGCACAGGTGTAGACATGGACAGAGCCTGACCTCTCTCCTCATCTCTTGCTCTTTCCTCTGCTATTGTGCTATTTTATTAGGCATATCCACCTATGGCAGTAAGCCTGCTGAAGTAGGAGGACATCTAAGCTCTCTTTTGGAGTTTGCCACAGAAGTAGTACCCAAAGAAGCACACTCTACAACCCCCATCTTCCTTATGGCTACTGCTGGAATGCGTCTATTGCCTTTTGTTGAGCAACAAGCTGTGTTGGACAGTGCATGCCGATACATCACAAAAAACACACCCTTCTTTATGAGTGACTGCGACACCCACATACAGGTCATCTCTGGTGAACTAGAGGGTGTGTATGGGTGGGTGGGTGTCAACTATCTGATGGGTGGATTCGATACCAGCATACAGGCGTATATAAAGACAACAGAGAGAGAACAGCACCACACCTTTGGGTTTTTAGATATGGGAGGAGCTAGTGCACAGATCGCCTTTGAGCCTGAACACCACCAAAAGCAAGAGCATATGCATGATCTAACAACGATTTCATTGAGAACATTAGATGGCACTTTGGTAAAATACGATGTGTTTGTTACAACGTTTCTTGGGTATGGCAGCAATGAAGCACGAAGACGGTACTTGGAGGAGAGAGTAAAGGAAGCCCATATTGCATCAGAGGGTAAAAACCTGTTGGATGAGCATCATACACTTCATTTGAACGATCCATGTCTCTCTCGCAATCTAAATATCACAGATTCACACTCTACTAGTATTTCCCTCAGTCTGCACGGTACAGGTGTGTTTGAAGAGTGCATGAAATACACAATGCCACTCTTGAACAAAACCATCCATTGTCCACAAGAGCCTTGTCTATTCAATGGTGTGCACACACCTCACATTGACTGGTCTGTCAATAAGTTTGTAGGGATTTCTGAGTACTGGTACTCCTCTCATGACATCCTTGGTCTGGGAGGAATGTACGATTTCTCAGAATATGAAAAAAAGGCTACAGATTATTGTGCAAAGAACTGGGATGAGTTTTTAAAAGAGAATCAGGCCATGGACCCAGTAGAACTTCATCGCTATCAACTGCAGTGCTTTAAGTCAGCATGGATTGTCAATGTACTTCATGACGGCATTGAGATTCCTCGCATTGTGGATCCTGGAGGACATGGACCCCAACACGATAAAGAGCTGCTAGAACAATCCATTGAGAGTGTAGAGGCAAAGAACTGGAACCCTCCATTCCAAAGCATTGATACCATTAATGATATTCAAGTGTCGTGGACACTGGGGGCAATGCTGCTTCATGTAGCAAACCAAATCCCCCTGTCAGATACCCCTGATCGATATCAAGGACATGACACGGATGATGAAAGTGAGCACACACTTCCAGACACTCTTCAGTCCTCTAGACCCCCTCCAATGAAGAACCTTGGGCCTACCTTGGGTGTAAACCAAGGAAGCGGGCGCTCTCTAAAGAGTTTAATGAACAACCCGTCTTTCACGAGCCTAGTCATGGTAGTACTGATGGTACTCTGTATTGGGTTCATTATCTATCTTTTCAAAAACGCACGAAGAAAACGACGTTTCGATACAGAATACCATCGTGTAGAGGCTGGTGTCAATGGAGGACTGTTGGGTCCAATAGCAGCAGGTCCAGGACGCCCCAGTACTTCTTCTATTACTCAAGTCTTATCGAGTCGGCTGTCTCAATCGATGCTTACAGTGCGCTATTGGGGATCCCGTCTACTTCGCACCCGTAATTACTCCACCAGTCTCCCCATGGTAGAAATAGACACTCTGCCTGACACTGCAGCACCAGGCGAAAGTGTGTCTATCTATATGCAACCCGCCCACTCACATGCTACCCTTGGCATCTCCACCAAATCCCCCAGTGCAGTGTCAATGAAATACTGGAGCAAGAAAAGATACAGTGGAGACAGTCATAACCTAAACCATATGATCCATGGCCAAACAGTAGAAGGATCCAGCATTTTACCCTTTAGAACTCCCTCTGTCCTTGGTCTGGCGAATCGCAATGGAAGCTCACCCAATCTCACAAGAAACAGCAGCTCACCCAATCTTAATCACTTTTCACCAGAAGCCAATGTTAGTCGACAGCCTCTTATTTCTAGTCCGGGGGAGCCTCTCTTGAACACCTCCCGATCTCGTGTTGGCTTTGTTATTCAGGAAATATCAGACGAGGAGGAGTACATGAGTGACAGTGTGCCAGAAACCACTGCGTCTCCTGTACCAGCTCCTATTCCTCCTGCGTCTACTGCTTGGCTTTCGAGTGGTGCTAGTCCAAGGGCTAGTCCTCGTGGCAGTCTAGATGAGCGAAGAGTGGCATGGACAGCAAGGCGGGAGGAGGGCATGGATTAGATAGAATGCAATCCATGGCCCAATGTATCATATTTTATATTGTTTTTATTTTATATTGCTTTTCTTTTTCTTTACTCCACTTATTTAATCGTTAATAATAATGAAAAAAAAATACAATAGTGAAAAAAAAGGCCTGGTTTATTCAGACATGTTGTTTTTTATTTTTTATTTTTTGATTGATTGATTTCCCTATTCACTTTGGTATTCACTTGTTTATTATGCACTCATGCTGATTCAATGACAGGATTCGTAGCGGGGCGTTTGTGTGTACGACCGTTGCCTTATCAAAGACATGGAGGTTTCTCCATTACTTCATGTATTGGATAAATGCTGTGATTCAACTCAATTGCTCTTTACTATAGCAGGTAATTTTATGACAGCATAACATATCATCACTGATGGTTGCGGAATGGCATCTACTATTTATCTCTTGAACTATTTTCCTCTTCACGAAGAGTGTTTTTCTTTCTCTATTCCTTGAACTATAAACTACAAGCAAACTCAACTGATCAGAATGAATTCAACCACAAAGTCCAACCGAGAGGGCAATATGAAAACAAAAGCAAGACAGCACATGAATATTGAGGAGATGGAAAAGCTAAGATCCCATGCTAATACTGAGGATTCACCACCACAAGCACAAGCATCTGGAAATACCATTGATGAACTTGGTGAGGTGACTACGGCAAGCCATCATGGGAATGATAAAGGGAAAGAAAATGAACAAAGGGAAGAAGAAAGCTTATCTAGTCTCTCCCTATCAAACATTTGCTCTGATAGCAAGGGATTAGAGAAAGTAGATCAGCAATATTCCATGCAAGACCCTTCCTTGGGAAAAGGTAATTGGAAAAGAATAAGAATAAAAAAAATCTATGGTACTTGTGGAATAATTCTCATCTTTTTTGTCTTGTTCTTTGTTTTATATTTATATTTATATTTATAAATTTATAAATTTATAAAAGAGCTACAGAAAGCTCATCATGAAACCATGAAAACATTAAAGACAATAAAGAACGATGAGAATAGACAAGCTATCAGAAAAAGTCCTACTGCAGGTTCAAAGGAATATCGACAGGATTACGACACTCTTCTGGAGTCTCAGTCGAGTTCTTCTTTTTCCCTTGAACCTGTGGATCCTGCTAAAATAATCAGTGCGGTAGAAAACAAGACATTAAAGTGCATTGCAGCTGTATGTGCCGCTTGCTATCTGTGTGGAAGATTTAATTTTGGCATCCTCTTTACAGTCATAGGTAAATTCGTATAAACAGAGAAAGAGAGAAAGATAGGATTATTCACCAAAAGCTTAGCCTTATTAATTTTCACATATACGAGAAAGAAGACGAGAGTAGATTTGGGATGGGAGTTCACCCAACACAAGGATATCCCATCAGTAAGAAAGAAAAAACAATCCATTGTAGGAGAAGAAGAATACTAATGATTCTCTCTCTCTCTCTATATATATATATATAAGCTGTATACCTCAGAAGGAGAATCAACAGAATGGCTCAATTTTATAGTGGAAAAGATATGGAGAAGCATTGATCCTGATTTCTTTGCGTTTGTGGAAGTCTTCCTGCAAGACACACTAAAGACAGTTATACCAGGCTTTATTGTAAGTATCTCTTGTTGGTATTTATAGTTGAATGTGTCATGGAAGCATCTATATTCACCTTTGTTTATGGTGAAAGAAATCAATCAAAGTAACAGGCCTGGACATTGGTGTACAAGCTCCACGCATTCAGTCGTAAGTTGGCTTGCTTTTTTTCTTTCTTTCTATTGCATTTGACTGTCCATGGACTCACTGTTGGGGCAATGACTAGTATACGTATATTTCCTTCTTTACCAGGACAATCAGAAGAAAGTATAGTAAGTAGTACTCTCAGTATCTTTCTATCTCTACTGACACTTGTGCGTTAGTTTGGTGAAGCCTCATTTAGTTTCCATGCCCACCCTTCAGCCTCTTTTGACATCTACTGTGATTCAGAAGCAAAGTCTCCTAGCATTGCTCTTCAATTTGATCTTGGTGTCCATGCCCCTATGGACATTCGGGCTGAATTGGTCGCTTTTTCTGGAAAACTACGGTTTAAAATCTTAACTTCTCCAGAAGTACCTTTTGTGTCAGAAATGACCATTGCCTTTACAAGCATGCCTACCATTGAAACTGCCATTATGCCCTTGACACAACATGTCAACATTATGCATGTAAGTAAGCAAGAGCTCTTCCTCCTAGTCCCCAGGTTCCCATGCCCTTAGTTTCCAAGGCTCATGTTTCTTTCTTTCTTTCTATTTCTTCACCTTGATTTTTATTTTTCTTCTTCATTCATTCATTCATATAAAACTCTCAAAGCTACCCATGATCAAGATATTAATGAACCAAGCCATCAGCCTTGGGTTTAATGAGTTCATTGATCCAAAGAGCATGACATTGGACATCCATGCACTTCTGTGTACAGCTGCTATTGATGTTCGTGCTATTGGTGTCATCAAAGTGGAAGTACGAGAAGCCATCCGAAGGAAAACAAAGTCACTCCAAGGTAGACTTTGCATGTCTTGAATGGATGAGAAAGTTGTTTAGAATGCTTATGTATGTATGTTTCTGTAGAAATGAAGGATTCTTATGTGACATTGTCATTAAGTAACCAGCCCCATAAAACTATGTCAAGCACACGTGTTCTTAATAACGACAAGGATCCACGCTGGGATGAGATCCTATATGTGTTAGTCAATAAGGGTAAAGAGAGAGAGACGTCCATAACATAGACTCTTTATTTATTCTATCTCATTAAACAACTCAATTAGATGACATTCTTGCCAATACCAAAGTAGACATCAAAGTATGGGATGCAGATAAAGTCAAATTTGATGATCTTTGGGGAAGCACATCTATTTCTGTAAAAGAGTGTGTGCTTGGTCAGGTAGACGACCTGGGGAATGTATCTGACTGGACCAAGGAAGAGCGAGTTGTTTTTGATGGGTAATTTCTTTCTTTCTTTCTTTTTCCATGTATGAATGTAAATCACTTACATTGAAATGTAGGTGGACGCCTATTGACAAGAAGTCTGAAGAAAAATCCAAAGTCAAACTGAATTACAAACTTAGCTTCCATCCAAAATACACTGCTTCAAAGATCAAGCCTCTCCATAAAGAGAATACAAAGACACATGAAAAAACACCTGAAAAATCACTATCAGAAGATGTTAACCCTATGCATGCCAACGGTAAGCTAATCTTCCCATCGGTGTTGATGATGCTGTCATGTCTGTATAGTGTTTTTATTTTGTGTATTTCAGGTATTCTAAGTGTTCAAATTCATCAGGCAATAGATCTTGCCATTGAGCATCAAGAAACACTCGAGGTTGATAAGAAAAAACACCCCTACAGCCCCAATCAAGTGGTCAGTCCGTATGCTGTTCTCTACATCAACGATACCAAGGTGCTAAGAACACTCACAAAGGCTAAGAACCCATCACCCGTAAGTGATCCAGAAGAACAATCCACAAGTTTATAATTGTATGTATTAGCATTGGAACACTGTATTAGAGCGCTTCATTACCGACTATGAAAGTACTTCTATTCTTATTTCTATCAAGAACTCCATTAGCTTTGAGAACAACCCCGTCTTGGGCACCAAAAAGATGGCTCTCTATGATCTTCTTAAAGACCAAAAAGGAAATGTAAGTGTGAAAGAAAGAAAGAACGAAATGGCAATAGAATCTTCATGTACTTATTGATGACTGGATTCTATGTGGTATCTATAAACATAGTTCAAGAGAGTTCGTCAATGGGTTCTTCTTGAGAATGGCATTGGATTTGGAAAAGTCCTGATAACAGTTAAATATAAGCCTGTTAAGCTTGCTATACCACGCGAACTTCAGGGTTCAGGTACTCACTCTTTCTCTCTCTCACTTTTTCTCTCTCTTTCTCTTTGTGTGTGTGTGTGTGTGTGTGAATGTGGAGACCTATCTACAACAACTTATCTCACAGTCCTTTGTGTATATAAATATAGATGTGGGCACATTGGTAATGGACTACCTTGACCTAAGAGACCTGAGACCCCCCTTTGATCAAAGCTATATCAACTCAACCAAGGCAGTACTTGCTCTTAATGTTGATCCTACTCTGCGCCAACGTCTCAAGTCACCCCACCTGAAAGAAAGACGCCACAACAAAGACAGGGACCAGGAAACTCACTATGGCTGGTGGCATCAGGCTGTGTACTTTCCTCTTTCGATGCGATACCACACTGCTCTCTATGTTCATGTTCTACAGGGAAAACTAACCCACACCACGGCAACAGGTCGTCTTTGGCTAAAAAATATACCCGACAATGAGTGGCAGGAGGTTGTTCTGGGACTTCACTCTCACTGTCCAGAACAATCCAAAGAAGCCAATCGCAATGAAGACGATTGGGAGACTCGAGGCGATAGGGGCCACATTGCCCTCCGAATGAAAATAATACCAGGAATCTCACCATTGCACACGCAATTACATTCTTACAAGAGAGATATGTTAGGTGCAGATGCGTTTTCCAACGATGCCCTCAGAGCAGAAGCCCAGCATTGGATCCAGGAGCAGAGCCAGGAGAATGAGTCGGGTTCAAGCTCAAACTTAAAAGGCGTTGTCCAGGAAGAATTAAAGAAGAGGGAAGACGTTGAATCCTCAGATCTCTCCAACGCCACGTCCTACGATGAGCAGGGAGTGGCGTTGGAAGGAGACTGTGAAGCAAGTGAGGAGGAGAGATACGTCCATGAAATGCATCGATTGTCCAAACCTACCAAGATTAGAAAGATGAGTGTGGTTCGTAAGTTAATCTGGGCTGCAGACAAAGCCAAGAACAAAGTAGATTTGATTCAAGATGGATTCAACTCGGAAGCACGCGCCAACCGATCTGTAACCAAAGAAACTTGAATGTTCAAGTTGTTTTTTTAAGTAGTATTTCTTTTGTTCTTTTTGTCATTGCAATTAAAATAGCATTCTGAATGTATTTTCTATGGGGAGACTCTTTCTTTCTCTTTCTCTTATTCGATGGTGTATATGTATAATAGAATGTATAACAGAATTTATAGTATATGTATATGTATATTTTATATTTTATATTTTATCTCTCTTCATTTTATACACACTCGTTTACATAGCCATTTCTTATTTTCATTTAACATTGCAAGACATACAAGAGTTCTACTCGGGATAAAGACTCTCCAATATTTCAGGAACCACCTGATCAATGTTTCCATTGTACTTCTCAAGTAGCTGAATAGCAAGATCATCACAGAAAGTGAATCCCTAAGCGTACATGAAAAGAAAGAAAAGAAGAAAAAAGGGGGAGGGGAGGGACTCAGTACAAGCAGACACACAGACACACAAGACTAATGATAGGCACATACCATTTCGTGGATCTGGATTAATTGAGCACTGTAACTGTAGGCTTCAGTGTAGATTGAGTTGTTGACTGCAGTAGTATCAGGTGTGGGTGAGTTGACTGTGGCGGCAGTGGCAGTGGCATCAGTAGCAACCTTGGCAGCAGCAGTGGCAGTGGCAGGTTCTTCCTCTTCCTCTTCTGACAAGGGCAGCAGTGTAGGTTCTTCTTCAACGATAACAAAGCCATTTGTACTATTCTGAGGAGAAGAAGACCCTTGTCTGTGAATGGAGCCTGCAAGGTCATTTGCATAGGATTCTGGTTCGAGGTGCTCCTCCATGGAGGGACTATAAGAGAGATCTCCTAGACTAGAATAGCTGCAGTCACTACGATCACTGCGGGGGCTGCGGACACTGGTAGGATAGCTGATGATAGGAGAGGCATAGTTGTTGGCTGCCGTTCCATCGTGGGAGATGTCGTCTGTAATGGAGTCATTGTCGGAAGCAGAGGAAGTCAGGATTGGATAGATCATGCACTGATGTTGCTCCAGCACCTGTTGGACGTGGTGGTGGTGGACATGGTATGGGTCCTGATGTTCTTGCTGCTCCTGGAATAGCGTTGTGGGGCCTGCAACAGTGACATCGCACCACAAATGATGGCCAAACAGAGTGCCCTCTGCATCAGAGAGACGGAAATAGCCAATGTAGCGACCAGGCACTCCGGGGGCCCGTAGTTCAGCCATCACAAACAGCTCGTTCTGGGGCAGAGTGACAGGGACAAGGTGGTACTGTAGAGATGTCTCTTGAGAATAAGCACTGAAGATGTTGTCTCCTGTATGGACTAATTTGCAGCCTGTTGGCCATACAGTCACGCCATTGTTCTTTAACCTCCATATCTATACAAACAAGTCAGCACTGCTGCGAAGAGAGAGTTCACCGACTCCTCCCTAGGGCTGTGGATGTGGGTGTGGGTGTGGAGAAGTGGGTGTGATGATTACCTTTAAGAAGCGGTGGTTGGGCACCATCTGGGTACCATCTGGAATAGTAATGTCTGCAATAAAGGCAGCAGAAAGACCCACGGAAGAGGCTGGCGAGGTGACATGTGAGAAGGAAGAAGACGGTTGACATGCTTCAGGAGTATTGCTGTGTGTAGAAGAGTAGAGGTCATTGGCTGACAGAGTGGAGGAAGAGCGTGTAGGGGCCTTGGACAAAGAAGCTACTGTTGTCTTGGGAAGAGCACTGGCTACGATCTCGGGAGAAGACTGGGAGGAGGATCCGTCGATGATCTGGAATGGGGTTGGACTCATTCTAGCAGAGGCTCTGGATCTGGAGGAGGATCGGGAGGAAGAGGAAATTCTGGCATTGGTCTGGGCGTCATGGCTGCAGTGGGATGTGTTGGATATGTCGGATACGTTGGGTGACTTTCTCATGGACACTTCTTCAAAGAAGCTTTGTGAGAGAGTCATTGAGGCCTTTCGCAATGAATGTGTATTCTCAGCAGAGTCCACAGAAGAAACCTCAAGAGAAGGATCAAAAGAGTCTGACGATGGCATGGGGCTGCGGTAGATGTCTGCTGCAGATTTGATTCTTAGGATGATATGGCTGGCATCATGGATCTGAGAAGCACGTTGCTCACAGGATTGGCATAGATCATAGTCAATACAGGTACTACACTGTCAAGGCAAGAGTGTTGATTGGCTTATTCTTTTCTTTTCTTTTACCTTGTAGTAGTTGCCTTGGATGACACAATTGCATTCATCGCACATTATAGTAAAGACTGTTGAAATATATAAAATAAAGAGTCACGCATGTCCTGGTCTTCCCATCAGCAATGCAACTACTACTTACCAAAGTCATGGTTGTCTTTCTTTTGGCTCTTTTGGCTCTTTTGGCTCTTTTGGCTCTTTTGGCTCTTTTGACTCATTTGGACATTTCTCTTGGTGCCCTGAGTTTTAAACTGATGGTGTGGGTTACAGAACTTGTCTTCCGAAAAGCATCCTTGACAGAGATCAAAGTCTATTAATAGCCACCAATGGATATCAGTACACAGAAATAGGATGTGCCTGTAGCGTGGCTTTCTTTTGTTTTACCTTTGCAGGTAGTACAGGTATGGCGGAGGTCTATTATATCACAATGGCAGATATCACATGAATATTCATTCTCCGAGTTCTCTGATTCGCTAGGAAGACACCAGACGCTTTCAGGTAAGTGCGTTGGTTTTTTAGTTCCCACAGACACAATGGACAAGGGGTGGTGGTTGTGCTGAATGCCACGGCTCTTACAGGAGGGGCACAGATCGTAATTAGAACACTCCAAGCATGTCCAGTAGGGTCTATTGGCAGCAGCAGAGAGTTAATAATAATAAGAGTTAATAATAATAAAAAGAGTTAATAATAAGAAGAGTTAATAAGAAGAGTTAATAATAAAAAGAGTTAAGAAAAGCGCTTATTCTTCAATGACAAGAAATGCTTACTTACTCTGTTATATTGACAAGACAAGCATTGCAAAAGACAGTCTTGGTCAGGTCGGAGCGTACATTGTGGTAGTGATCAGAAGGTGGGTCGGTGGAGTGTGACTGGACAGAGGCTGCTTCCTGGACAGAGGAGTGACGTGGTGTCTGTGGAGAGGCCTTGGTGAGGGTTGCCACTGCCTCTGACAGGGTGGTGGCCAGCCGCTGAACCGTGGAGTTGAGTGCAGTCTCCTTTTGTCGTTGGGAAAGATCCTTCTCCAAGACATGGGCAAGGTAGTCCACTCTGTTGGAAAGACACTCCACTCGCTCATTGCTCTTTTTCTTTGCCTCCTCCTTCATCTTTCCCAGCTTGTGCTTCAGGTGAGTCACATTGGAGGAGAGCGAGTCCAGCTTGTGGTTCTTTGTCTTTATCTCCTCTGCTGTCTCCTCCAATCTGAGGTGAAGCTGATCCACCGTGGCTGACAGGACCTGTATTCTTTCATTGCCAACAGTCACTTTATCATTGAGCTGATAGACGAGCTCTGATAAGGAATCGACCCTTCTACGGTCATTCTCTGATGATGTCCACAGATCACCAGCACTGTTCTCTTCATCCGCCCCTGTCTTGGTATGGCTGTCATTGTGCACAGTCTTGTTGCTTGCACTGGCATCATGGGCTGTTTTCTTTGTTTCTTCTTTGGTGTGGGAAGAATAGCGGCGGTCTTTGCCTGTCATTAGACCCAGCTTCAGCATGCAGGAGCCATCCAACATGGAGAAATGGTCTTGGATGGCCCTTTCCAGTTCTTTACTGGATTTGATCAGGAGGTCTCCTGTCTTTTTATGACTCATAAGCTTAAGTGAGAAGTTTTTGTGGTTTAGTTTGAACGTCTTTCCAATCTAAGAAGGACAAAAGGGACCAAAAGGGACCAAAAGGGACAGAAAGATAAGTAAATAAGCAAATAAATAAGCAAATAAATAAGCAAATAAATAAGCAAGTAAATAAGCAAGTAACTTCAACATGATAGGCCTCTTTGTTGCTGTTGCTGCTATTTTAACCTTTTTTCCCCTACCATTTCTTTTACACGCTTATAACTGGTAAGGTAGCCAGGATTGGCCAGAGGATTGCCATAAAGATAGACAAATTGTGTTTCCTGTCGATGGGCTTCATTCAACTCAACTTCTATCATCAGAAAACAAGTAAGATTGAACTCAGTATCGTCCTCCATCGTAGGGTGAACTGATAATAACAAACAAACAAAAAAGAGAGAGAATAAAAAGAGAAAGAAAAAGAAAGAAAGAAAGAAAAAAAAAAAGTGGAGAGTGCCAATAGAAAAGGGGTGCCTATTTATACGCTTCACCAAGTCCATCTTTGCATTGTCGCAGTCACGAAACACCCACAGATGCTACTCTCCTTGAGGAGACTACGCCACAGTCTAAAGAGTGGTGGGAGAAGTGGATCTAACAATAGACAGAAGGATCCATCCGTCAATGAGGGAGGCTTCCATGTGGGCCTGTGCAGAGGCATATACAAAAGGTCCTTTGTAATACCATCCAATAAGGTTGCAAGGTGATACCTGTTGATATCTCCTTACTTTTATCAAACACCTTCTACAGTTACAGTTCTCTCCTGCATCCAGCTCTGTACAGACTACAAAATACAAAAAGAAAGAAGGCTGGACTGGTAGGCTGCCTATGATCTGATACAGGACACACCTCCTCCCATGAGAAACAAACAAACAAAGAAGAGTCTATTTATTCTTACAGACATACTAGGAGGGGCCTTTGTAGTAGAGATGCTCCATGCCCTCTCCAAGGGAAAGCAGGGTGTTTCTTCTCTTAATGTCCTGTTCTTTTGCCTCTGTCTTTTC
Organism: Spinellus fusiger; assembly: GCA_025094145.1. Taxonomy (NCBI): domain Eukaryota; kingdom Fungi; phylum Mucoromycota; class Mucoromycetes; order Mucorales; family Phycomycetaceae; genus Spinellus; species Spinellus fusiger. Next base: position 43,592 of record JALLLS010000115.1, on the reverse strand, counting down.
CAATTGTTCAGAGGGAAGTAGTACAGCACGATCAATGGCAGCAGGAAGTCCTAGTCATAGCAACACCCTTTGTTAGCCTGCACTCCTTCTTCAGATTCTTCTTTTCATCCACCAACAATGAATGAGTAAATTACCTCTGTGTCTGCCTCTGTACATCAATAGACAAAGAACCAATTTACTTGGAGTTCTGTACTGTCCTGCCTGAGAAAAGGCTGTGTTTGGATAGCCCAAAGAAGCACCCACATTGCCAAACGCAGAGACACATTCATAGATAACAGAGCTGATGGTGATGGGAGAAGGCTGCATGATAGGTCCAGACTCAATGACACATACAAGAAAGACACCCACCACCAGCCAACAGATCTCACTTGTCAATTGACGCTGGATCTGTGTCATAACAAAAAAGTCAGGACTCAGAAAGTGTCGTGTGGTACTAATCCGGCCGGTCACTGTGGGGCGTCTTTTGGGCTGTGCATGAATGTGCTCGTGGGGCTGTTCGTGGCGGAAGATCCCAAGGGCACGCTCTTGATAGATATTACTATTGCGTATAGAAATAGACACGGGATAGACACTAATGTACATGGCAACAATGTAGACCAGCTGTGTGCCTGGATTGAGATCCATGAGACTCACCACATTGAAGCCAGCTTTATCATTGTTATCATTGTTATTGTTATCATTGTTATTATCATTGTTATTGTTATCATTGTTATCATTGTTATCATTGTTATCATTGTTATCATTGTTATTATCACTATTGTTCCCTCTTGCTATTCATACGGAGAGAAGAGTAGAAGGGCAGAGAGACACATACAAATAACAATAACAATGATAACACCAACAACAACAACAACACCAACAACAACACCAACAACAACTTACCATTCCGCGTGGCTATGGACTGAAACAGACCCACCATGAATCTGGATCCCCACGAAATCCCCTCTAGTACAGGCAACCAGTAATTCAGAGCAAGGAAACTCACCACCTCTACCATTGTAATCATCAAAAGTACTCCCAAAAGCCATCGTGTCTGTGCAGCAGGAAATAGTGTGGTGTAGCACCGACGAGGATGGTCGAGTAGATAGTGCAGTGTCTCTTTTAACAATCCATATGACAAAGGGACACAGCAAGAGTAGAGCCAGAGAATGCATCTCAACATAATGGCATACCCGGTGTTGCCGATCAGGATCAGAAATGCAGTCAGGAGCAATGGAAACGGGGAGTTCTGGAATGGCACCATGCTGTCATCCACAAGACTCAGGCCGAGGTTGTTAAAGGCAGAGAGGGAGATGTAAAAGGAAAACAGCCACGGGTTGACAGGAATCCCAGTGTCATTCGAGGTCTGCAGTACATGGCGTGCATGGCTAGAACAGGCAATGTAGAGACGGTACAGGAGGCCACACACAAGGATGAATCCAACATAGTACATGGGGATGATGTGGGAGAGGGTGTCAATGGCCCTGTACTCTGTTCCTCCAAGACGGTAGCGCTGTTCTTTGGTCAATTGGCTCTTGTTGATGGGCTCACGCATCAGCTTCTGCATGACCTCATCTTCCTTGAGGGTCTCTAGCAATGTGGGTGAGCTGCTGGTGATGCTGTGGCCTGCCTCTGTGACAATGGACTGGATGCGCTCTTCTCTCTGTCTGTGTTGGGTGAGCTTGTCTCTTGCCTGTTGTCGCTGCTGATCTATTGTGTTAGCAAAGGTAAGGGCTGTGCTGTTTGGACTGTGCTGGCAAAGATAAGGAGTCACGGAAGGATCCAATCTATTCCGTGGAGGCATGTCCTTGGATGGAGAATGGATAGAAAGGGGTTCCTCTGCTGTTATGGATGTGGGGGATGCAGTGAGGACAGGGTGGGTGCTGTCCAGTGGGTGCAATAAGGGAGCATCATGAAATGCCTCTTCTGGCGTAGACTCAGGCATGAACTCAGGCATGGACAAAAGCATGGACACAGACTTTGATCTTGATCTTGGCCGTGATCTTGGCCGTGAGGACTCATCCTCTGGCAGACAGGACATTCTACGCTGAGTCTGTGCGCAGTGTAAATCTCTTTTTGCCTTTTCAAACTGTTCTACCAAGGCCGCAATGTCTTTAGATCTTTCAAGATCAAGAGAATGTCTTACTCCACCCGTGTGTTTCTTTTCTGTGGGTTTATTGGTGGCAATGGAAAACCGACGTCTCAAGGAAGATTCTGACATGTGTCGACTGTTGTTGATGCTGCTACGTTCGATGCCCTTTTCCAAGTCAGTAAGGCAAGACTCGAATCTGCGTCGGTTTTTCTCTTCTTGAAGGCGGGTTTTATTGAACTGCAGGATATCGTTGAATCGAATGGAAAAGTAATATTTGCGCACATAGAGAATGATGACAGAAACAAAGACATGAGAGCCAACAAAGGAAGTGAAGTACAGGAGGAGGATCTGATACACACTCATGTCAGACAGACGGACAGTATTGAGTCCGGTGTTGGTGGCGACAGATGTGGCCATGAACAGTGCATCAATGTAGTCTAATGAGATGCTGGTTTGGCAGTACAAGAGAGCAGAGGATAGGAAGATGAGGATACAGATGTACAGGTAGTGCAGTTCTAGGAAATGTATTTTATCTGTCCAGACCTGCCTTATGTCCAGTGACTTGAGTTGGCAAGAAAAAGACATACTAGCAGTATAGAAAAAATAGAAGAAGAAGAGAAGAAGAAGAAAACGGGTGTGTTATTACTATTGTTTAAAGGGTGCAAAAGAGTCTATACTACTCACTGGAGCCATAGCCACTTGTACTTTGCACTGTCTATTTTGTTCTCAGTGAGATGTTCCTACTGAGTGAGTAGGGAGCGGCGACTAGAATTTACACATACATGCATGAATGGATAGATTCTACCAGAGAGGTATTACCAGGCTATAGGTAAGTATAGATTATAGACAGTGTGTATTATAGACAGGTGTGTATAGACAGGGGTGTATAGACAGAGGTTAGTCTAGTGCTTCATCATCTACACACTAAACACTACAAAATGGCCTTCTTCTTTTGGGTGTATTTTTAGTCTGACTGTTTCATGGCATGACATAAGAATGAACGAGGAATAGCGCATTCTTTTCATTACCAGGCAAAAGTACAGCCTACTTACTCTCTATTAAAAAAAAAGTCGCCTTACTTTATCTCTTCCCAAAGACAAAAGACCAAGGATCAAACCACTGAAGATGGGAACAGCCACACAAATACACCCAACAAAGCCCAATTCCTTATCTCCATTGCCCTACAAACACCAATAAACATCCATCCTACAACCACGCTTAATGTGATTTACAAATGTCGACCTTTTTCTTTATTACAACATCGAGGCTATAGGATTTACACATAGGGATGCAATGCTTAGTTTCATTCTTTCATTCTTCCGTTTAATCTTTGCTCTTCTTCTCCTTTTTGTCCTTCTTCTCCTTCTTCTCTTTTTTGTCTTTTTTGTCCTTCTTCTCCTTCTTCTCCTTCTTGGCGTCAGGTGTCTCCACCTCGTCTATGGTACGCTTCAATGAAGAACTAGCAGTGTCCTTGGCAGCCACCACAACGGGGCTGATCTTGGGGGCAATACCAGCAGCAGCCACAATAGCATCTGCAGAAGTGCCATAAGCAGGCTCAGGCTCCTTACCCGAGGGGTTGTTGTTGTAATCAACATAGACTGTCTTCCACTGAGCAGGTGTCTCTTCCGTTACACGGCCAAACTTATCCAACTTGCCCTCTGTCTTGAGCTTCTTCTTGGCAAGAGCCACAGGACCCAATCCCCATCGACGAGGGTAGGTGTCGCGCTCCATAATCACACGCTTCACCTTGGCCACCACACCGTGGTCGCATGTCGACATCACAGCTGTGGTCATTTGAGCATAAGCGAGGGCAATGGCCTCTCCCTTGGTGGTCATCAATACAATCTCCTCGTTGATCTCAATGCCGCTCTCGTAACGCAGCAGACCGGGGATCATCAACTTGGCACCATAGCACACGGCATTGACAGCGCTATCCTTGACAACCACACGCTTGTAGCCTGTCAGCAGGGTCTCGAGAGGACGCACGACACGACGCAGGTAGGTTTCGTCTTTGTTGTTGTCGTACAACCACTGGGCATCCATGACATCGTGCATTGTAACAATATCATCCTACAAGGTTCCCCCACAAACACACACACACAAACACAGCGATCTTTAGCACTCCACAACAACACTCAGCAATGACACCTACTTCTTCGGACATGGCTCCAGAACGGACACGACGCAGCTCTTGCATGTGTCCACCTACACCCAACAAAAGACCCAAGTGTACACACAGTGTACGCATGTAAGTACCAGCTTCACAGCTAGCCCAGAACACAGCCAAGTGCTTGTCATTGTCAAACTCGAGCAGCTTGCTCTCATGGACAGTACGCACACGCAATTGACGTTTGACGGCAGAAATCAGAGGAGGACGTTGGAACAAGGCACCTGTCAGTGTTTCAATGGCCTAGAAGCAGAGGTGTTTAATCTGTCTGTACAAGGAAAGAAGAAAACAGTGTGTCTTTGTATCTTACCTGGGACAGCTTCTTCTCGCTCTCAAGGGCTTCGTGGAGACGGAGAACACACACGTACTCCTTACCAGCACCCTGCTGGGACTTGACAAGACGGGTGGCACGGTCAAGACAGACAATCAAACAGCCAGTCACCTTGGGATCCAAAGTACCACTGTGGCCTGTTTTCTCGATGCGAAGAATACGACGGACCCATGCAACGACTTCATGGGAAGAGGGGTTGGCAGGCTAATGTGTTGTGTTATGTATGAGTTCATGTCGTCTCTTCTTTTTTTTCTTTATCTATCTATCTATCTATCTATTGGATCCGTGTGTTTACCTTGTCGAGGTTAATGACACCATAACGAACATACTCATTTAACGAACGCTTCAAGGGAGAACAGCCGTTGGGAATAGGTGTGTAATGACCTGTGCGTACGTTGAGTTGATCGTAGTTCTGGTCTCAATCTATTAGTCCTTCTTTCCTTCTCTCTGTCTTTCTTTGTTTGGATGTTACCTTGAGAAGAAGAGGCCACTTGGAAGTGTCAATGGCAGGAGTCACTGCTGTTGGCTTGATTACTGTTTCGTCCGCCATTTCCAAAAAGGTGAAAATCTTCAATGGAAAATACAAGGAAAAAAGGACACTGTACTTTTTTCTCATTAGAGAATTTTTAGATAAGCCACGGGACTGCTTTGATGGGCGCATAATCCGAGTGTCTGAGTTGGAGGACAGGCAAGACAAACTGACTTGATGAGATTCATTTTCCGACCCGAGGCAAAGTCAAAGGCAGAGTGAGGGTGAGAGTGAGGGTGTGACTTACTTGATATAATGTGACGTGATAGATGAATAAATGACTATGGAGGGAGGTGTGCCTACACACCAGGAGATCTTTAGGATATAAAAGGAAATAGTCAAACTACCATTGTTTAAGAAATGACACATCGATTTGAAAAGGTGTGAAAATAAATTAAGATGTATTCATGTTAGTTTTTAAATAAAGATTATTATGATTTACCTGTAAATATCTGAATCCCGGAAAGAGCTACCTTTGATGTGGTGATATGGTATACTATGAATACAAATAAGAATTATTTTCTACAGAATAGAGATGGTCTGTAGTGACCCTTTAATCCCTCTTCTGCAATTGTATAGATATTATTTGATGCATTCACATCTCTGTTCTAAACAATTCCACAACTTTGGCAAGTGCGGATACTGTTGAAATTTATGAATACCTCGGTGAGGTTATTTGTGTTATAAGTGTGGCAGATCTTGAGAACAAAAATAAGAGTAACTGTTAGAAGAGTTTTTTATATTGAGTGAGAGGTCAATCCTGCTTACCCTTGATGTAAGGAACTCATCAACATCAACCAGAAGAAGATCACCATCTTTTTGTCTCTTTTTCAATGATTGATATAAAACTCTCGTCAAACCAACACAATGGCCTTTGAACTTGGCAGCATCTTTTACCTTTATTCCTGTGCCATAAGCAATTAAAGGCAGTTTGGTAGGATCATACTCCAATCCTTATAGGTGCCAATACCCCTTTTCAATAATAAAATAATAGTAAAAACAATTAGTTCGAGATGTATTAATGTACTCTCTATGTGTGTGTCGTATTACCCTTGCACTGGCACCTTCCTGTCTTTGTAACGGATTCACTGGGTTTATTATAGTAAAAGAATATACAATAGAAACTGACTAACATGTCAGACATAATAAACATATACTCACCAGATCACAACTGTTGGTTTATATTCCAGACAAAGGCAAACAAAATAAAGAGGGTAGAAGATATGAAGAACAACAGACAGTGTAATTAGCAGGTATTAATATTCGAGCAGAAGATAACAAAATGAATTTTCATGTCATTTACTTAATCAGAACCACCAAAGTAATGCAGACTACAACAACATTTTAAAATGAAAAGAATTGCTTAAAGAACAGTTGCCTAGTTACCCGTTGTGCTCAAATCGTGTGTTGTGTTCTTGTTCATGTACCCTCTTTGATTTCCCTTAAACCAGACTTTGTACTAATACTCCATTTCGTTGTCCCTGCTAGAGACCCAATATCTATACATTTATCTCTCTTGATTGAATTATTACTAATGCACTCTTCTGTTATTAGGTAAATAAAGACTCTTTCTCAAGTCAGTCTCAGGTGGTCTTCTATACTATCAATGGTGGCTAGGGTATACTCCTGAGCATATCTATCTATCTTCCAAGGATAAAGCACAAGGCCTTTAGGGTGTATATTCTATTGCTATGAAGGAATACGCCTAGAACAGCAGCAGCTATAGTCATACTATAGTATTATCTATACTATTATAATAAACAATATTATTCATAAACACTATATTCCATTGATAATACAATTTGATATTGAGGTATTCTACAAAAGGAAATAATAATTTGGATATCCACAAACCCTTGATTTTACACACATTTCCATAAAAGGGCAAAATCTGGGGTGGACGTAAAAGGAAGGAAATATCACCGCTTAAAGGCCAGAAATCTCCTGGTGTGTAGGAGGTAGTTTCTGTGACAGCGTAAAGAGAGACAGTGTAAAGAAAAGAAAAACAAAGAGAGTGTTCTCTTCTCTTTTTATATATATTTTATACTACATAAAGTATACCACAAAGTCACTCAATCTGTCGTTCTTTTTTCCCTTCTTCCTCTTCTTCCTGTTTTTTCTCTTCTTCCTCCTCTTCTTCCTTATACACTGTGCGGATACTGCTAGGGTGGAATGACGTCGGATACACTGGCGGGGTATAAAGTGTCCGCCTTGAAATTTTTAACGGTGCTTTCCTGTGATGAGTACTGCATTCGAGATGGAAGATCATCATTGGAAATTTGCACAGTGCTTTGGAGACAAGGGGGATTCTGACGATATCACAGAAGGTAGAGGACACGTGGTCTGTACAGAGAGAGAGACCTATATGCACATGAGAGAAAATAACATGGGCGAGGTGTGTGTCTGTCATAGCTGATATTATTACTACGGTCGAGTTTGACCCTACGGGAGACTATCTTGCAACGGGAGACAAGGGCGGCAGAGTGGTTCTTTTTGAGCGCAACGAGAGCGTAGGTCAATGACACTTTCAGAACAAAGGAGATTGATATACAAAACACACACATATATATATATATTTGTATATATACAAACTACAGAAAAAGGGCTGCGAGTACAAGTTCCATACTGAATTCCAGTCGCATGAAGCAGAATTCGACTATCTCAAGAGTCTGGAGATTGAAGAGAAGATCAACAAGATCAAATGGTGCAAGCGTCAGAACTCTGCCCATTTCCTACTCTCTACCAATGGTAAACAGCTTTACATTGCAGTGGGCTGACTATTCTTTTCTTCCGTGGACAGACAAGACCATCAAGCTGTGGAAGGTGTTTGAGAAGTCTCTACGCGTAGTATCAGAACACACAGTGGGTCCATCGCAGCCGTCTCTACGTATCCCCAAGTTATCGCACAGAGACACCATTGTTGCTGCTGTTCCACGCAAAGTGTATGCCAATGGTAAGCCACCCTACCCTGCATGAATTGAAATGTTGCTCTAGCCCATGCCTACCACATCAACTCCATCTCCACCAATTCCGATGGCGAGACATATCTGTCTGCGGATGATCTGCGGATCAACCTGTGGAATATGGACATCTCTGAACAGAGCTTCAGTAAGTAGCCGGTGCAATGTATGGCTAAACCCTCTCTTCCTCCCTCCTCTATTTTACTTTCTTTCTTTTTTTATTTCTTTTTCTTTTTCTTTTTCTTAAAAAAAAAAGACATTGTCGACATTAAGCCTGCCAACATGGAAGAACTGACAGAAGTCATTACTGCTGCTGAATTCCATCCAATGCACTGCAATGTGTTCATGTACAGCTCCAGCAAGGGATCCATCAAACTAGCCGACATGCGATCGTCTGCTCTCTGTGACCAGCATGCCAAAGGTACAGTCACAGTGCCTCCAGATGCAGGCGTGGTGCTGACGGTGCTTCTGTAGTGTTTGAAGAGACAGAGGATCCTGCCAACCGGTCCTTCTTCTCAGAGATTATTTCCTCGGTCTCTGATGTCAAGTTCAGCCAGGACGGCCGCTACATTCTGTCCCGCGACTATCTGACACTGAAGCTGTGGGATATCAACATGGACACAAAGCCAGTCCAGACATTGCAGATCCACGACCAGCTCAGAAACAAGCTGTGTGACTTGTATGAGAACGACTGCATCTTTGACAAGTTTGAGTGCAACTTTAGTGCGGATGGACAGTAAGTCAAGTCATGTCCTGCTAGTACGAATAAACGGTGTTTTAGGTCCGTCCTCACTGGATCCTACAGCAACACCTTCCACATCTACGACACCCAGGGAAAGAGCAACATCAGCCTAGAGGCAGACAAAAACGCCTTCAAGGCCAAGCGTCTGGGGTCTGCCAAGAACAAGCTGTCCATGGCAAGAGGCACAAAACAGTCCAATGATGCCATGGACTTTACAAAGAAAATCCTCCATGCATCTTGGCATCCCCACGAGAACTCCATTGCCGTGGCTGCCACCAACAATCTGTTTATTTTTACGTAAGGATCCACTCTCCAGCCCCACGCCTATTGATATTCTCTCTTTCTCTCTCTCTTTCTGTAGTGACGCTGTCCAATGAGAAGACTGCACATGAAGACGAGTCGCCTCTTTAATAAACCTGTGCTTTTTCCCTTTTTCTTTTTTTTTAATTACTTTCTTACGTCTTTTGTCTCCTTTCTCAATGACGAGTGTAGATGTGGAGAGTCAAAAGGTTCTCCTAAAATCAGTCATTCTCTGCTTAATAGCAGGAGCAGCCTTTTCTTCCCGTCTCTTTAGTATTGTCCGTTATGAATCTGTTATCCATGAGTTTGACCCATGGTAAAGAACGTGTTAAGAGACCCATCAGAAAATAAGCTGACACGCACATGCACATATATATACACACATACACACCCACACCCACACTCACACACCACATACACACATATATATACACACATATATACACACATATATACACACATATATACACACAGGTTCAACTACCGTGCCACTCAGATGCTAGTCAAGGATGGCTTTTATGAGTTCTGGAACTGGTTTGATGACCGGTCATGGTATCCTCTTGGACGCGTTGTTGGCGGCACTGTCTACCCTGGCCTTATGATCACTGCTGCCGTCATCCACAACATCCTCCACTGGCTCCACTTTCCTGTCGACATCCGCAACGTGTGTGTTCTCCTGGCCCCAATGTTCTCAGGCGCCACAGCCTACGCCACCTACCTGCTGACACGAGAAATGAAGGATGGAGCTGCTGGTTTGTTGGCAGCTGCGTTCATTGGCATCGCGCCTGGCTACATTTCTCGCTCTGTGGCTGGCTCTTATGACAACGAGGCCATTGCCATCTTCCTGCTCATGTTCACCTTCTACCTGTGGATCAAGGCCCTCAAGCTAGGCTCTGCACTGTGGGCAACGGGTGCTGCCCTGTTCTACTTTTACATGGTGGCTGCGTGGGGTGGCTATGTGTTTATCATCAACATTATCCCCATGCATGTGTTTGTGTTGATGCTGATGGGTCGCTTCTCCAGCCGCGTGTATGTGTCCTACTCGACGTTTTATGTGCTGGGGACTCTTATGTCCATGCAGATTCCGTTTGTTGGGTTCCAGCCCACACGCACATCAGAGCACATGGCAGCCTTGGGTAATGTCATAACGAGTCTACACCAGAGCAGAAGAAGGCTAATACAATATATATATATGTGTGTGTGTGTATGGGGAAGTGTAGGTATCTTTGGTCTCTGCCAAGTCATGGCCTGTGTCCAGCTCCTCCGTGGCTATCTTCCCGAACAGCAGTTCAGACACGCCCTCAAGACTCTTGTCGTGGGCTCCTTTGTCGTGGGATTCACAGGACTTGTTGCTCTGACCATGAGTGGTGTGGTGGCTCCATGGACAGGCCGCTTCTATTCGCTGTGGGACACTGGCTATGCCAAGATCCACATTCCCATCATTGCCTCTGTGTCTGAGCACCAGCCGACCGCCTGGGCCTCGTTCTTTTTTGATCTGGAGATGCTCATCTTTCTGTTCCCTGTGGGTGTTTACCTGTGTTTCCGGGAGTTGAGGGATGAGCATGTGTTTGTGATTGTGTACAGCATCTTTGCCTCTTACTTTGCAGGTGTGATGGTGCGTCTGATGTTGACTCTGACGCCTGTTGTGTGTGTATGTTCTGGAATGGCTGTGTCCAGTCTTTTGGACACGTATTTGAAGGTGGGTTCTTCAGAGGAAAAATCTGTTCCTGTTGCTGCCCCTACTCCTGCTTCTGCTTCTGCTTCTGCTTCTGCTTCTGCACCTGCACCTGTTGCTATGGCCAGCAACAAGGCCAGTAACAAAACCAGCAACAAAACCAGCAACAAGGCCAGTAACAAAACCACACCCACACCCACCACCAACGCCATCCTCAACAAAGACACGCGTGCCCTGGTCGTGGCCAGCTTCACCTTCTTCCTGTTCATGTTTGTATGGCACTGCACATGGGTCACCTCCAACGCCTACTCCAGCCCCTCTGTCGTCCTTGCCTCCAAGAACCCCGACGGCTCCCAACACATCATCGACGACTTCCGAGAAGCCTACTACTGGCTCCGCAAAAACACACAGCAGGACGCCAAGATCATGTCGTGGTGGGACTACGGCTACCAGATCGCCGGGATGGCCGACCGCCACACCCTGGTCGACAACAACACATGGAACAACACCCACATTGCCACGGTGGGCCGCGCCATGGCCTCCAACGAAGAGGACGCCTATGCCATTATGCAGCAGCACGACGTGGACTATGTGCTTGTCATCTACGGCGGGCTGCTGGGCTACTCTGGCGACGACATCAACAAGTACTTGTGGATGGTGCGGATTGCTGCGGGGGTGTGGCCCGATGTGATTGACGAGTCGGCGTACTTTCATCAGGGCGACTATCGGATCGATGACCAGGCCTCGCCTGCCATGCGCGACTCGCTGATGTACAAGCTGAGCTACTACCGGTTCAGCGAGATGCATGGAGGCAAGCCAGCCATGGACCGTGTGCGGAAACAGAGATTGCCGGCGCAGGGACCCGAGATCAGTGTGGTGGATGAAGCATTCACATCAGAGAACTGGATTGTGCGGATCTACAAGGTCAAGGGGCTGGATAACTTGGGACGGCAGCATGCTTTGGCGAGTGCCTTTGAGGCTGGTAAAAAGAAGAAGAGTAAGAGTGGGGCTCGAAGCAAGAAGAGTCAGGAAAGAAGAAGTAGAGAGAACCAGAAATGAAAGAGTAGTTTAAGAAGTAAATAAAAATATAAACTATAAACATGACATAAGACATAGAAAATGTGGATACATAAGGTATAGTATGTATATAAAATATAAATATATAAAATAAAGGCTGTGAAATATATGTGGATATAAACTATTAACTATTAACTATGAGATATAAACCATGAGATATAGATAGGATATACTATACATTATACATTATACATTATACATTATACATTATACATTATACTATACATAGAATATAGAATAAACTCAACTAAGCTTCTATATAAAAAGGGCAGGCAGGAATGACTGAATTGATTTTGAAAAAAAAAAAAAGCAAGTCTAAAGTGACGTGGTTTTTCTCTCTTTCATAAGGGTGCATATAGCGTGGGGTGGGCGATGGACGTGTCAAAAAAGTCACTTTTTATTATGGCTTCCATTCACTTCTTGCCATTCTTGCCATGGACGCTCCTGACTTTGAAGTAGGGTCTGGTCCTGTGAATGTGCGTTTAACAAGAGAATAGATTGCTTCTCCACCTACTGACGGTATTTCTGCCCTTGCGTTTTCATCACAAGCCGACTATTTGGCGGTGGCTTCATGGGATCAACAGGTAAGAAACAAGGAAACAAGGAAACAAGGAAACAAAGAAAGGATCTTTTGGGTAGAAACTGATGATGATAATGAGGGATTAGGTCAGAGTGTATGAAGTGCAGCCCAGTGGTAATACGGTGCCATTGGCTGCCTACTCACACGAAGCACCTGCACTGTGCGTGACCTGGAGCAAGGTAATCGAGTCCAGCCAAGAATCAACCCAACAGGCAGTGTCCTTATCTTCTCTCCTGTTTTATATATACACATCCACACATACCTGGACTCTAGGATGGCACAAAGGTAGTGTCGGGAGGAACAGACAAAGCAGCCCGCATGTACGATGTGGCGACTGGACAGTCAACACAAATAGCAGAACACATGGATGCCATCAAGTGCGTCAAATTCCTTGACCAGGGCCAACAGATCCTTGCTACAGGCAGCTGGGATAAGACAATGAAGTACTGGGATCTGCGCTCACCCCAGCCAGTGGGCACAGTGCAGCTTCCTGAACGCTGCTACTCCATGGACACCGTGGGCAATCTGCTAGTGACAGCCACCGCCGACCGACACATCCAGCTGTATGACCTGTCCAATCCTACGGTGGTCTTCAAAGTAAGCAACCCAGCCTGCATGCCAGACTATTCACTCCCCTATAGCAAGCCACATCTCCCTTGAAATGGCAGACACGCGTTGTGTCGTGCTTTATTGACAGCAAAGGATATGCTGTGGGCAGTATTGAGGGCCGTGTGGGTATCCAGTACATTGAGGAGAAGGAGCAGTCGTAAGTCACTCTAGCGCAATAGAACTCACATAACACACTACAATGAGCAGAAAGAGCTTCTCGTTCAAGTGCCATCGAGATGACCAGAAGAATGTGTATTCTGTCAATGCCATTAGTTTTCATCCTACGTACGGCACGTTCTCTACGGCTGGGTCGGATGGCACCATCAACTTCTGGGACAAGGACTCCAAGCAGAAACTCAAGCTGCTGTCCAATGTCAATGGCACCGTGTCCTGCTCAGCCTTCAATCGCACGGGCAACATCTTTGCCTATGCTGTGAGCTATGACTGGTCAAAGGTACATCTATTCTATAGTCTCTCCATGTAAACAAAGGGCATTGACGCTGTATCACTTCAGGGCCATAAATTTGCTGGACAAAACCCTAACAAGATTATGCTCCATGCTGTACGAGACGATGAATCCAAGCCACGATCTTCTGCAAGGCGCTAATTATCATTATTTTATTATTCCATTGAGATCGATTGCAGATAAACTGATGTTGATAAACACCAAAGAAAAAAAAGAAGAAAAAAAAAAAGTCAGATAAAAAAGAGGAAAAAGAGAGAGAAATTATATAATTAAGAGAGAGAAAGAAAGAAAGAGGGTGGAAATAGGTGGGCTTATTTAGGAGGGGATGGCAGTGGAAAGAAGAGGTACGCTTATTTAGCAGTCTGGATACGCTTCTCCCATACACCTACAGTGTCGGGAAATCCAAAGGTACGGTGTCGGATGGGCTTGGGTCGGATGGGATCGTACGCTATCTCTCCAACACTCTGTCCGCGTGTGCGGGTGGGTGTGGAGTGGCTCTTGGTGATGTCTCTTGTCTCAATCAGACGCACATACTGCTCCACGCGGGATTGTCTGCGGCGGGAGAAGGCGGGTGAGTTTGTGTAGTCCATGTCCATGCTACTGGCAGAAGAAGAGGCACTGAGCATGGGCCAGGTGCTGAGGGTGGGTGGTGAGGAGGAAAGAGGAGGCAGTGAGTGTGGCCAATCAAAGTCCTCCATTGGAACAGTAGATCTGATGTGGGCAATGGGTGTTGATTTGGAGGCAGTGAGAAGAGTGGGCAGAGGGCAGAGTCGGTCGGCTGCTCTTTCCCAGGGTGGGTGGATGGGAGAACCCATAGGCTTAAGCGAAGTGGATGTGGATGTGGTGGTGGCTGTGGTGGTGGCTGTGGTGGTGGCTGTGGTGGTGGCTGTGGTGGTGGGGTGATGGGTGAATGACTGTTCTTTCTCTTCTTCATTCTCTTTATCGTATTTAGTATCGTCCTTGGGCAGTGGATCAAGCACAGTGTCTGTAGGATAAAGAGGCAGTCGCATCTCCTGTCTTTCATAGGACGCTGGTATCTGTTCATAAAGAGACAGTGGAAGAGGTGAGTCCACTGCTGCTGTTTCTTCCTTCAGCTCGACTGTATTCTCTGCTGTGTTGCTATTATCTATCATATCGTTATCGTTGTCATTATCGTTGTCATTATCATTGTCGTTATCATTGTCGTTATCATTGTTATCGTTGCTGCTGCTGTTCTCATAAAAGGCTTCGTTGGTCACCCCATCAATGGATCCGTTCTCGTTTCCACGGTCTATCTTTCGTGGCAGGTCGGTTATTTCTTTGGGAGACCGGGTCACAGCCTCCAACCACAGAGGCTCTAGTGTGACTGGGCCTACATCACCGGAAGAAAGAACATTGTATTGACGAACAAAGGTGGAGAGAGCCACATCAAACACAAACAGAACAGGAAAAGAGAGAATGGTATCTGATGACGTCAGTTGGCGAGTGGTATTTACACGCATTACCTTCTGTGAGGAAGAGAACAAGGAGAGGAAGGACAGTAGCGAATGGAAGGGTGTTGGACATGTACAGCAGAAAATAGAAATGAAAGAAAAAGAAAAAAAAGAGAGAGAAAGAGAGAAAGAAATGAATCACCGTCACACCCTCTGATCAGCCTTATTTTGTACAAAAGGGAATTCAAAAAGACCAATCAACACCACCTCAGAGCTCCGGTGGTGTAGAAAGTGTCCCTATCAAAAAGAGAAAGCCATGCTATGTGAGGTGTAATTTCTTGTTGGATGTGTAGTCCACACCCTCCATCCCTTTTTATGGCTGGTGTTCTGGGGATGGTGGGCAATAGAAAGGAGAATGCACACATCTGTCTTTTTTTGTCTTCTTTATTCTCTGTAGGGGGAGTTCATTGCACTGTAGGGTAGGATAAAATAGAAAACAGTTTGGATCCGACAGAGCACTGTTCAATTAAGAGAGATGGGTGGGTGGGCAGAGAAACAGGGTATTTATCCTACCTCATCCTAAAGTAAGAGCATCTACAGGCATAGATAGGCACATACCACTGCATAAATACCCAGTGCTTGTGATGGACTCCTCATCAGAACAACCCTCCTCATCAGAAATCAGTAGTGAATGATCTATACTTGAATTATTTATCATTTTAATCACTATAATATTAATAACAGAATATTGCTAATAATAATATTGCTAAAATAGAGTGTAGAGTATAAATATCTACAAGAATGCAACCATCAGACCATCATTAGAACAAAGAAGGGGTTTTGTAGGCTGAATTGTCTTGTTCCTCCATTTCAATTGATGAAATCTTACTACTAAAAGAATAAAACAATTATAATTTTATAATTACAATGGACAAAGAACAAAAAGGAGAGTGTGTGTATGGCTCAGTAGAGGCTCATCTTGATACCAAAAGTATATCTAGGGCTCTGAACAAAACAAAAGAGAAAGTGGAGGAAAAAAAAGGGAGAGGAAAGGATGGCCCAATCAATGAGGGCTACTTCACCTGTAAATATGGGAAGGGTGTAATTTATGGAGAGAACAAATAAAAAGCCACTCTATCCACCTTCTTGTCTCTTAAGATTGGCTCAAGACACGTACACACACAATAAAAGAAAACACTTTGGCTCATTATTAGCATAGTCACCTTGCAAATTGGCTAGTAATATAAATAATATAAATAGTAGTAACATCAGTAATACTACTCATAAAAGATCCTTTGCTGGGGTGTTGTGAAAATCCACTCTGGGCATCACCTTCTTTGTACAGGTCCATAGAATGACCATTGGCGGACAGTGAACAGATCAAATGTAGTCCTCACTCACTCCTATCCTCAATATTAAAAGCAAGGTAGATCCATGCCAATGACAGGATGTATAGAGTCAAGAATCCTTTTTCATTGATGATAGAATAACAATGGCACAAGAATGGAACACTATTAGAATGATAATAAGATGGTTATTGTTATCATTCATATAGTATAGCGTGTCATCTCTATAAATAATACCCACACCTGGACTGTGTTCTGTACTTGGAGTGTATGTAGAGGATGCTGAATCTAGGCTTGCTTTTGAAAATAAAATAAAGTTTAATGTAACAAACAGTCATCAAGTTAAATTCTTCTGTTGATCCTCTGTCCTACACTCAGGAGACAAAAGGATAGATGAGTGGGGTGTTAATGATATTGAGTCATGATGGTCTATACAAGAAGAAAAGCTATACTATTTCATTTAGGCTTTATTTTTGAAACAATAGTACTGATGCAATGATGATAATAATTAAGATAATACTAATACTAATACTAATACTAATACTAATACAGGTTTAGCTCCATGTCCTGAGCCCAAACATATACAGTCATGATTGAACAGGTAGCAAAGGACACTGAGAAATTAGAGCTGTATATCCTGTATTTATTTATTTCTTATTCATTAATTTTTGCTCTATAGAAGTGTGTACATGAAAAAATAGTGTAAACAAATAAAATTAATCTAATATTGTCTGTTAGGCTCTTTATTCCTACCTGCTCTGTGAATGTACAGATAGTACCACACACTTTTCTATGATAACTTAATTCTGGTTTATTCATAGGGTCTCCCTTTCCATACCACTTTTTAATCTATTTCCTTTATAATAATAAACTATGGATAGCATTCTAAATCAATAATTGATTACAGCTTAACATTATTTGTTGAGTTGAAAGCATTTATTTTTATTATATAGATGAATATTAGTTTATTATCAACAGAATTATTTTTAATAGTAGCTATTTTATAGATCAAACACTTATTATAGATTGAATATACAATAACTTATTAATATAAAGGTAAATAAAGACAATCATTACTGGACAGTGTAAAGTGCTTTCATTGTTTATTGGATATAATCGTTGTACATCTACATTTTACAGTGGTTAATGATAAAGTAACATCTTGGCCACGTTTGATGACGCCACACATTCTCTTTTCATAGTCATAGTGTTATCAATAGAGTAAAATGAGTTCTCTTTAGCATAAAAACCTTTTTTTTTGTTTTTACTATGCGTCACTAGAAACATTAGAAGTAGGATAGCTTTAGATGCCCCTTAATAGTCATTAGAAGAGTATATAAATAAGTAGAACCTACAATCACACACTATTAGAAAGGGCACGATTTTTCTTTTTTTGAAATCCTGAGAAAGAACATGCTTTACGGATATAAATGCCACAACCTCAAAACACATACCAATAACCTCAAATTCAACAGAAAGTTGGTTTAACATATTGTTTATATTAATGTATATAAAAAAAGCTTTTATTTAACATTTTGTTGGGCCACCTTTGGCATCAATAACTGCCTGGCAGCGATCCTTCATTGAGCCAACTAAACGTTCGGCAAGATCAACGTAGATATCTCCCCAAGATTATTCTAAAGCTGTTTTGAGCTCATCGATATTATTAATACTAGCTTTCTTGTTATCGATAAACTTATCAAGACAGCTCCAGAGATGTTCAATGGGGTTGAGATCAGGACTTTGGGCAGGCCAGTAATCAAAGAATCCTAATTTGATGTATCTCTTTCCACCATGTTGTATAGTCACTTGTAGGGCAGCCAACCCCATCTTCTTGGAATATAAAGTCCCTATTCTCTTTCTCATCTAATTCAATGAACCATGGCAGAAATTTCTCTGCCAAAATGTTGACATATATGTCCTGATTTACACTACCATCAATAAAGACCAAAGGCCCAAATCTACCAGCCCAGAAATAGCTCCAGATCATTATGCTGCCTTATACCTCTCTCCGATCTTTTGAATCACTCTGGTCCCTCCCTGGTAACCCTCTACTTCAAACCGTAACTCATCAGACTATACAACATGTCTTCAGTCCTCAAGGGTCCAATTGACTTGTTCCTTTACCTAACGAAGCCTTTTTCTTGACATTTTTTCTTCATATAACTTTGGCTTGTGTGCTACAAAGTAGGAACCAAACCCAATCTGGTGTATGTATTTGATGAATGTTGCTCTACAGATGATTATCTCATATGCCTTAAGTTCCAAATTTATGTAGTTATAGGAGGCAAATGGGTTGCCTCTTAGAATGGCTTCAAGTCGTCTGAGGTCTCTTTCGTTAATTTGTTTTGGTGCATCACAACTAGGCTTTGGTAGAGGTGTACCAGTGGTCATGATTCTACTAATGATATTCTAGACAGTAGACTTGCTAATGCCAACGACCTTTGAAATGGTACCCAAGAGTAATTTTCTTTTCTTTTAAGCCAGTAAACACCCCATTACTCTATTTTCTTCAAGCTTATTATAAACTCTGGAGTTTCCAGTTGAGGATCCTGCGGTACAAAGAAGAAGAGGAATCATGTTTAAAAATGTATAAATTATGGGGTCGTGCCCTTTCTAATGGTGTGTGACTGTATAAAGAAGGACATTTGTGTTTAAAAGGCCCTGATTCTTTTTCCTTGTTACTTTACTTGGAGCTTCTTTAAACTCAGGAGTAGTTGTTTACATTCAAACGTAGCTATAGCAATTCCTTACTTCCACCACCTAATGTCTATTTCACCTACTGAAGAAACAACTGCTATTGAACAAGCAACCACTAATGAAGAAACAGCCATCATCAAACAAACAGCTAGCACCGAGAGAAATGTCACTATAGAAAAAACAAACACTACTGAACAGGAAAATACTATCGAGAAGACAGCCACTATCAAGGAAACAAACTCTAATAAACAAACTATTAATACTGAAGACATACGCAATACTGTTATACACGAGTACACTGTCAATGGCCTCAGTCAAAGAAAGATTGCTGCTGTAGTTGGTATTAGCCAAAGGACTGTTTGCAATATATTGAAGAAACATGCTCTTAGTACTGGAAATATCATTAAACATCATAGAAAAACAAAAGTTGATAATGAAGACATACGCAATACTGTTATACACGAGTACACTGTCAATGGCCTCAGTCAAAGAAAGATCGCTGTTATGATTGGTACTAGCCAAATGACTGTTTGCAATATATTGAAGAAACATGCACTTAGTACTGGAAAGAGTATTAAACGTGGTAAAGAGAAGACACTTATGAATGAAGACATACGCAATACTGTTATACATGAGTACACTGTCAATGGCCTCAGTCAGGAGAAGATCGCTATTATGATTGGTACTAGCCAAGCGACTGTTTGCAATATATTGAAGAAACATGCACTTAGTACTGGAAAGAGTATTAAACCTCCTAAAAAGAGGACACTTATTGATAAAGACATACGCAATGCTGTTATACACGAGTACACCGTCAATGGCCCTACACAAAAGAGGATTGCTGCTGTAGTTGGTATCAGCGAATCAGCTGTTTATAGAATCTGGAAGGCATACAGGGAAAGAGTCTCTCTTGAGCCCATAACTGACATTGAGACCAAGTCCATAATTAACGAAGTTGAGGTTAACTTGCAAGTAGAATCTCAATCTATCACAGACAATGAAGAAATCAAGCAGGAACAAGATCAATCCAGCTGTACACTTGATCTTTAAACAAATGATGAAGCTTGAAGTTCTCTTATAAAGAATTGTGGTTTCTTTTGTATTCATTGATGAATGTAAATATTGAATAGTACTTCTCTGTATGAAATGGGGTCATAGTATTAGTTTATTACTGACAATAGCAGCAAAACTATGCTTTAAAATAGATGAATAAACAAGAGTATATGACCAAGACATATAAAGTCCACCAATAAATATAGTGGTGGTGGTGTGCTGATACAGGAAAATATCAAATGCTAAATGATAGTATTAATTATGCTAGATGTACAGTTCAAAGTATTTTTATTTTTGGGTGTTGGTTGCTATTCGCGCATTGGGCATTTTAGCCACCCTATGAGATCGTTTGAAAAAAAAAGAATAAACATTGAAACACTTCAAATACGAAAGTGAAAAAGATAATGCAAAGAGAGAAGAGACGGAAAGAAAAGAGAATATAAAACCTCAATGAGGGAAAAATGATGGAAAATGAGTGGAAATGATGGTAAAATGAGAATTATGAATAGACATCCAAAAGGCCATAAAGTCGGCAAGGAAACCAGGACACCAAAAAGATAACCGTCATCCTGTGGCGATTCGAAATCCAACGAGGGATACTTAGAGCAACTCGGACAATCCTGAGGACACAAATACAGCAACTACACTAGCAGCTTCTGGCTTTGCTAAACGGGTTAAGAATGGGTGGTAGAGGAGATATCGGAGGAGAAGTGAGGATACAGCGTCTGTTGCTGCAGGAGTCTTTGCACTCTATGGCGGCGTTGGCGTTCCCGCTCAACACACCCATCAGCAGCCTCAATGAGCAAGCTACCAGCTGATGGCTCTACCTTAAAGTCTCGAGTAGACGTGGCTCGATCAATGGCTTGCAGCAGTATTAACAAACTGGGCCAAAGGTCTCGCCATTTAACAAAAGACTTAACCGTGCGCGGCAGAAGATTTAGACAATAGTCAATTGGATGAACATCTTGTGGTGGTGCAGGAACTAGGAAGAACAAGAACGTGGAGCGTTCATGGTCAACAAATGTGCAAGTGAGAAAGTGGTCCCAATTGGCAGATGGGTGGCCACATTGGCAAGGAACTGAAGGTGTTGGTGGTAACCAAGCAATCCTCCATTTTAGTAGACGATGTCTTTCTTTGCGCGTGCACGGTAGTAGAAGAATTGGATCCCAAACAGGTCTACATAGTCCACGGGCTACCGTCACCAGCGGATTCTTGCCACGTACTATGCTAGATGTACAGTGGCTCCTAACAAAACAATGGTATTTTTTCATACCCCGGTATAATTCTACAATAGGAAATACTTATTCTTTGTAATAAAAACATACATTAAACACACAGTAGAGACTTGTAAATTGGATGAAGTATAAAGAAGGTCAACAGAATAATAAATACAAATTTATTGGGTGGAAACCCTTAATATTTGGTGCTTCCACCCTTGGCCTCTATAACAGCCCTACATCTCCGATGCATGCTGGCAATGAGGGTGTCTGTGGTGTCCTTAGGAATATTCTCCCATTCTTCCAACAGAAGCACCTCCAAATCCTGAAGGGAGCTTGCTGGGGTCATCCTCTTTCTTATTGCTCTTTCAAGCACCTCCCAAAGATGCTCTATTGGGTTCAGGTCAGGGCTTTGTGAGGGCCACCCCTCCATAGTGGCAATGCTCTTATTTGCCTTCCACAGCCTGGACTCTTTGCTCTTGTGGCAACTGGCATTGTCCTCTTGAAGAACATAATCAATCTCTGGATTCAGTGCCTTGAGTTGAGCCAGCTCAGGGCAGTAGTTGTCCTTTAAGATTTCAATGTGTCTTCTACTGTCTACACTGCCCTTCACAGGCGCCAATCTCCCGACACCTTCACCAGAGAAAGATCCCCGCACCATCACGCTGCCACCTCCAAACTTCATGGTGGGCTTGATGTTCTTTGGGAGCAGCCCCTCCTTCTTCTTGCGCACCACTCTGTTGTGGTTGTTGGTCCTCATGAGTTGGTACTTTGACTCATCGGACCAGATGACCGCCTTCCAGTCTTCTTCTACCCAGTGTAGGTGGACCTTGGCCCAAGCAAGCCTCTACTTCTTGTGCTTGTCAGTGAGAGCAGGTTTCTTGACCACCCTGCAAGAAAACAGGCCAAGCTTCTTCATCATTTTTGAGGTGCTCCTGGACACTTTGGTGGTCATCTGCTTGTGAATCTGATTCATTGTCTGAAATGAATCTCTTGTCACTTCGCGACTGACCTCTCTCTCGTCCCTCTCCTTCAGAATGGGCATGCGCCCAGTGCTCTTCTTGGCCTTAAAACAGCCAGTTTCCTTATATCTCTTTACGATGAGGGAAACAGACTGTTGACTAACTCCAAACCTAGCAGAAATGGCAGCCTGGCTGGTCCCATTTACGGTAGCCTCGTGAGCAATGAGACATCGGGTGAAGTCATCTATATTCTTCTTTCTGTTCCCAAGAGGTCTCATGGGTTGTTCAGTGGTGTTAGATGAGGTAGACATTAGAGTGGAGAAGCAATAAATGAAAAATGTTTAATAAAAAAAATTTAAGGGTAAGATTATGGTCTGAATTTGAAAATACCATTGTTTTGTTAGGAGCCACTGTATTTATATTTATTGCCCAAGGATCAGGAGAGCAAGATCCAAAACCTCCAGTCGTCGTCTTCCTAGATATTAAAGCTGCACATGATAGTGTGGAACGCTCTGTCATATGGGAGTCGCTGATGCCCTTCGTGTCTCAGCTGTTGCTCTTGTTACTACAGAATTTGTTTGATGACATTATGGTGAATGTGATTCTGAAAAATGTAGCATCCTGGGACATTGCACCTAAACGAGGAGTCTTACAGGGTAGTATTCTTTCTCCATTACTTTATTCTATTTTCATTGATACTCTTCCACGTTTCTTGAGGTTTGCTTCGGTATCCCCAATACTGGTTGGTATGCACCCACCTACCATGGGACGGTCCATTAATCTCTGTGCTCGAAATCCTTTCTTTTTTGCTTCCCCACAGGCAACTGTTCACGCATTGCTTGACGAGTTACAGAATTCCCTTCACAATCCTTTTCCTACTTCTACAGTTTCGGATGACTCTTCTGAGTCGTCAGATTCTTCTTACAGTCCGTCTCATGTCACTGTTACTTGGGCTCCTGTGAATTGTTTGTTGTATGCTGATGATGTGGCTCTTATGGGCTGCCCAGAAGATATACATCGAATGCTGGCACTTGCCGAAATTCACTCGACCCTCCTTGGTTACAAATGGAGTCCCTCCAAATGTGAAGTACTCAATGCCCCGGCCAATGTGCCGTTTTACCTCTATGGCAACGAGCTTCCAACCTGTGATACTTTCAAGTACCTTGGTATCCCCTTTTCACGTCAAGGTATTAACCAAGACGCACTTTTCTCACACTCACAAGTCAAGGCAATTGCAGTAATGCAAAAGCTGAGAGGAATGGGTGTAAACATGTATGGCTTTGGGATTACAGCAGCCCTAAGAGCGTATACTGTTTTTGTTCGGCCTATCCTTGAGTATGGGTTGGCTATTTGTAATGTCAATAGACTAGGCATCCGCCCGCTACAAATCTGTCAGTCTGCTTGTCTGAGACTTTGTCTTGCTAGATCTGCTACTGCTAGGTTTGGAACGATCCAGGTTGCCCAATTAGCTGCCCTCCCTAACATATACTCTCGTTTTCTTTATCTGCAAGCCAAATTTGTTGAGCGCGCAGCTACCCTTCCTGAAGACACCCTCCTCTGGTGCCTTGTCCCGCAGCTTGAAGCACCCCAGAGTAAAGCCAGATGGATTAAGCTACGTGGCAATGTACTCTGGCAAAATACTCAAAGAATAGGACGGGCTCACAACCCTCCTAAATATCCATTAAAAGTAGCTTATCTTGAACGTCTTCAAAGTGAAACTACTAGCATAGTACGTGGCAAGAATCCGCTGGTGACGGTAGCCCGTGGACTATGTAGACCTGTTTGGGATCCAATTCTTCTACTACCGTGCACGCGCAAAGAAAGACATCGTCTACTAAAATGGAGGATTGCTTGGTTACCACCAACACCTTCAGTTCCTTGCCAATGTGGCCACCCATCTGCCAATTGGGACCACTTTCTCACTTGCACATTTGTTGACCATGAACGCTCCACGTTCTTGTTCTTCCTAGTTCCTGCACCACCACAAGATGTTCATCCAATTGACTATTGTCTAAATCTTCTGCCGCGCACGGTTAAGTCTTTTGTTAAATGGCGAGACCTTTGGCCCAGTTTGTTAATACTGCTGCAAGCCATTGATCGAGCCACGTCTACTCGAGACTTTAAGGTAGAGCCATCAGCTGGTAGCTTGCTCATTGAGGCTGCTGATGGGTGTGTTGAGCGGGAACGCCAACGCCGCCATAGAGTGCAAAGACTCCTGCAGCAACAGACGCTGTATCCTCACTTCTCCTCCGATATCTCCTCTACCACCCATTCTTAACCCGTTTAGCAAAGCCAGAAGCTGCTAGTGTAGTTGCTGTATTTGTGTCCTCAGGATTGTCCGAGTTGCTCTAAGTATCCCTCGTTGGATTTCGAATCGCCACAGGATGACGGTTATCTTTTTGGTGTCCTGGTTTCCTTGCCGACTTTATGGCCTTTTGGATGTCTATTCATAATTCTCATTTTACCATCATTTCCACTCATTTTCCATCATTTTTCCCTCATTGAGGTTTTATATTCTCTTTTCTTTCCGTCTCTTCTCTCTTTGCATTATTTTTTTCACTTTCGTATTTGAAGTGTTTCAATGTTTATTCTTTTTTTTTCAAACGATCTCATAGGGTGGCTAACATGCCCAATGCGCGAATAGCAATCAACACCCACAAATAAAAAATACTTTGAACTGTATTTATATTTATACATTTGAAATTTTCCGGTTACTTGTTGAGGGTCACTTATAACAACATACCGCTATTAAGTATTTTTTTGTCATTATGCATACTTTCATGATGAGCAATAGGCCAAATGTTAAAAAAATTTAGAGGTATTGTATCTCATCCAACATGAGGAGATAACTAATAAAATACTACCACAGGACTATTCTGTTATTTTTTTGCAATTGCTTTGATCATTGAAGAATAAGATATTCTTATGTTTTCTTCTTGGATGCTGTTATTTGGACCGCAAAATATTTCAATTCTCATGTTTCCACTAAAAAAATATACTTGTGTTTTTTGGCTAAGTCAATGTATTTATCAAAATACAGCCTTTTTACTACAGAAATCATACTTAGAAATCATCTTTATGCAATAATAAGTATGTATGAAGTTCATCATACTTTCCTAATTCTAAGGAAATGGCTTGTACTCTAGGATCTAAAATATTTAACAAATTAAATAACATATTTTTAAGAATTCATTCATAAATAACATACCTTCTTTTGTGTATCTCTTTTCAAATGATAAGTGCCTATTCCAGAAAGACTTGTCTATTCTTTAGTATTGATACTCCATACTCTAATCGCTTCTTACAGTCTTGGTAATCATAGAACTTCCAAAACAAACACTTATATCTATTGATATTTTGAATCAAGTTATTTCTCATAGTCGTTTTAACTTCTCAAACCCCTTTTTTTCGTCTTCATATAACCAAACAGCTAAAGCCCTGAAACCACAGAATCCATCCTTCTTAACATCTGCAACTTTTGTGTAAGCTACAGTTGAAATCTTGCTGTTTATATCGTAATTGGGTTTTTGGAATACATCTATTTCATGCCTCTTTCCCACTGCTATTTCACTTTTGATTATTATTATTTTACTGAAACATTATCAATGCGCTCAAATACAACATTTAGGTCCCCAGTACTAGTTCTTATCTCTCGTTTCGTAAGAGAATGTGCACTTTCAAACCTAGAAGAGGAAGTTGAAGTGTAATATTTTGTTAGTCCAAGCAGATATAAATCTATACAAACATACAGTCTTAGTTATCTTGAAAGAATGATTTTTAAGTTAAATAAATTCAAGTGAACAAACCTTTCTTTGTAAATAAACCATATTGAATCTATATAATGTATAAAGTTGCTTGAATCCTAAAGCCCTCCGCTACTGATAGTGTCCAGCTCTAGCAACTTATTCTTGAACTTTTTTAACCTTTCTTTATAGCTTATTTCTGTCGAAGAGTATTCAATAAGAGTACACCATTCTCTTTGAATTTTGTCACTCTTTTCTTTATTAATCCCAAGAATATATTTTACAAGGCTGGATAAAATATTCATAGATATGTGCTATTGACATAGTAGATGAGTAGCCTGGGGAAGAATTTCTTCCATGGTATTCATCAGTGTCAGCTCACGATCTGTTACCACAACTTTGGGGAAATCATAGCACTGGCGGGCTACCTTCTCCTATCACATATCAACTCACAATTTCTGAGAGAACCTTGTTCCATCAGAATCTGACCTTTTAACAAATTCAAATAAGTGTTGATTTGCAAAAGAATAAGCAGATTCAAGTGCCAATTCAAATGTTCTAAATGAACCGAGATTTGAAGGTGATTCCATAGTGAATTACGCATTAACAAAGTTTTCATTTTCATCATATTCATAGCATTCATCGGCATTGCTTTCTGCTTCAGATATTTTATCATTCTCTCAAAGATCACACTCTATGGTAAAGTTTTTGCCAAATGCATCATCCTTCATGTCGGTCTCAGTAATTTTTTAATCAACCTGTATTTCTTCGATGTCTTGATTGACAAGGTTCATCGAATACTGAAACTTGTGCTCACAATTTGCGAAATCATTACAAGTAGATAGTTCTTCCATGTCAGATAGGGTGGAGTTATGCAATAAAAAAGAATATGAACCAACAATAATAAAACTTAAAAAGAACTTTATTAAAATAAAATGACATTACCCTTATATTTTCACGCCTAATACAATATGCTATTAGCTAGATTAATTACTCTATATCATTCGGTTCAGTGATGATTGTCCTTTAAAGGCTCTACTGACAATAGGGTTAATATTTTGAATTTATACTTCAAGAAAAGGTTATTTTGTTGTTTTTGAACTGAAAATCTATGATATTCTCATTTTCATGAGGTTGATTTTGCGGTCCAAAATGTAAAGGTTGTGGTCCAAATAACAGCACCCTTATTATTATTACAAAAATAATTCTGACTCTGAAGAATAAATGAACTTCAGATTCTTCATTAATGTAATCCATCAATTTATCACCATCTTCGGTGACGATCCTGTCTTGATCGTCTTGTATTAAATATATGTGGGTATTATCACTGATGCTCAGTATAATACAGAAAAGAGCGGAATAAAAATGAAATGCTATTAGTCAATGAAAGTCTGCTATTTGGATTCTGTATATCACCTATTTTGCTAAAATATTCCTATTTAGCTATCCATCCTGCAATAGTATGCTAGAACTTTCCCATGTCTTGAATAAATCTATACTACTATTGATGACTAGTGATTCTGATCATTACAATCTGTCAATGTCTATTCTTTCTACTTATTTTTCTTTAATAAAATTCACTGTATTTCTATATCAATATTATTTTATTATACTTCACTGTCTATTTTCTTTTTGTCATTTATTATTTTGATGAGCCATTTTAACCCGATCTCTAATATTTAAAGTTTCAGATTGAAGAGAAATAAGATTTTAAATTAAGAAAAAGAGATAATCATAATTTGTAATCGATGAGTTTAAATAATAATACACACTTCTTCGTACTAATTGGCTAGTATTGTTCCGCTGATCTCTTTTTGGTTTCCATCTCTCCTGCTTCTATTCTCTCACTACTATCAGCACAGCCGCAGAGTGAATAGCAGATGACTCGTGTAGCCATGGTGAACAATATCCTTAGTAAGAAGTATCTATCCACTTTTTCTTTTTCTTATGAAAGACTAGTGAGTAAAGAGATATCCTTAATTTGGACACTTTTTACACATGTCTATTCACATGAATTACTTTTACAAACAAAAATATCTCTTATAGCATCACATCTAAAGTGTCCAACACAATCTATACGCACTTGATACTATGGACTTGCTAAATAGAGCGCTTTAAGTTGTTATTGTTTTCAAATAAAGTGACCCGTGCAAAGTAAGTGCTATTTGAAAGTCCGGATGTTTTTCTTTTAGTCTGCCTCCTTTTCTTATGACCAACACCTTAAGAATTTCTTTGAAATAGACTTTTAACATTTAATAATTCAATAAAAACACGGTAGATAGATATGTCTCTAGTTTAATGTATAAATTACTTTGAAATTTAAATGGCCATTTATATCAATATTTCTTCTTTATTCATTAAAAAATGTGTCGCGGAGTTTCAAGTGATCATTGCCTTCTATGTGTCATTCTAATAACAAGACTCGGAAGGTCTTTTTATAATGACTTAACAAATATATTCTGCCAAGTCTTCAGTTCAGGATATAAAATAAAATAAAAACAGCATGCTCTGGCCACTTTCTAAAAAGAAAAGAAGGTCCAAAGATCAAAGTATTCCTACTGGCTGATCCCCTAATGTGGCTCGTAGTGAATCTTCCCTGTGAGTTGATAGACTATAAAATCACAGGTATAAATAAATAGACCCTTATGTTATCATTCTCATCATTGCCGAGAATACACAATGAAAAAGTAGTTTTCTTTTAAAATAGAATTAGAAGACCCCGAGAAGACTCTAAAAGATAAGCAGTTCGGAGTGTTGCTGTTGTAGTATGAAACATATTTTGATAGATTCAAAAGGAATTTATACTATTCTATACTCTACATATACGTTTAAATTTTCTGTTTTTGGTATTTATCCACTTTATATCATTTAATAATAGCACATGCTTTTGTTTAGAGAGTTTACAGATGGTTGACTTTAATCTGTAGTTTATCATTACTAGTAAGAAAACAGAAAAAGGGAGGCAGAATAAACCATTTCTATCTGCTGTTAGTAAAATAGTAAACTATGAGAACACATTCATGATGGTTTAGACTAATAGTGCTTTTTCTTTCTTTTTTTCTAATAAAATATCTCTATTTACCAGATCAATAAGGTATTGACAGAAGTACAAACATTTGTACATTCATAAGTAGGTACCATAAATGCTAAACATTAGATATAACATTGTCTGTTGCTCAACTTATCACTGTATTAATCCATCCTATCTGTATGTATGTAGAATACTAATAAATGCTATTTCTACTATTGTTATTAACACCATGACACGCGTAATATTCCTCTGTTCAAGTTACTTGTCCTTTATGTTTTCTTCGTGTGTCCATAACCAGCCCTTAGCAGTATGTTAGTATCGGATAATATCGTTACCTTTATTAAATCCCGATGAATCTTCTGATTTAACATGGAGATCAGATAAACGGATAGTATATCAATTAGCCAATGGAGGAATATTATGGATATCGGATAACTTTACACTCTACATCACCTATCTACATCGATGACTGATCGGTCGAATATGTTTTATTTTAGGAATTACAATAAACTGGTATTGCTTAACAAAGTATGATAATAAACAACATTACTTTATAAAGAATAGTCAATAGCTTAGTGGAGCTTAAACATGATCTAGGTGTACCTGGACTTTTATACTTGATATTAGGCCAACGATAGGGATAATATCTTATATATATAAAGAAGTTCAGATTTATTCTTTTCTTTTCCTCATTCATACCATGTCTCCCATTCAATTACCAAAAGCCTGTGAATTCTACATTAAGCTAGAAACAGACCATATTCTATTTCATGGATCAGTAGAGGAGTCTGCCGGTGCCATTTTGCGAGGATGTGTAGTGCTAAACTGCAAAGAGACTATCCGAGTGAAATCCATTACACTCAAATTCCTTGGTAAAGCCAAGGCAAGCTGGATAGAAGGCATAGGATCCCACCAAGCCCATTACAAAGACGAAACGACACTCATTGAACACGATTGGCAATTTATGCCTCCTACCCTAAAAAATCACCAACTCAGCGTAGGCCATCATCAATGGTAAGCATCCGATCTTTTTTTTCTTATTGCTCACGTTTAGGAATTTTGAATTGCCTCTTCCAGGTAATTTGGCAGAAAGTATTACCCACCATTTGGGAAGTATTGATTACCGCCTCAAAGCCACTGTGGATCGCCCAGCTTTCTTACTCAACTATATTGACAAGAAGAAGATTCATATCTCCCGTGTTCTGTCTCCCATTTCTCTTGAACTTAACCAATCTATCAGTGTATCCAATGTATGGACAGACAAACTGAGCTACGATATCAGTCTGCCTGGCAAAGTGTTTCCTATGGGTACAGTCATTCCTATCACTTTTGATTTAATTCCCATTGCTGCGGATCTCAAAGTGATGACTATTTTGTGCTCTCTCAAGGAGTACGCGACACTATTGAGCCACTGCAAAACAGACACCAAAGTGATTAAGCAAGTCAAAGATGATCATTCGTGTAAGATGAATGGAGACTGGAAAGAAATGAGCTACCTAAAGGTTCCTTCAACTGCACATATGGACTCTGATAATGATCTATTAAACATACACCATGAACTCAACTTTATTGTTTCGCTTATGAATGCCGATGGACATGTCTCAGGTAACAAATGAATATATTTACATAATACATTCTGGAGAACATGTCACTCATCCTAAAGAGAATATATAATAGAAATCAGAGCCACTATACCCATTATTGTTGTTGATATATCCCCCGAACAAGACATTGGCTATCTTCCTGCCTATGAAGATGCATGGAGAACAGCACCCTATGATCCCAGTACACTTGCCATTCCAATCTCCACTCCTTCACAGTCATGCTCCATGCCCTATTCTACTGCAGCCAATGTAGATACATCAGAAGCAATGTCTCATCTTTACCTAAATGAGAATAGGGAGGTGGAGGAGTGGCCATCTTGGGAAGGAGGCGATCTTTCACGCGTGCCTTCTTATACCACAGCTATCCACTCTAGACGCCTTCATAGTTTCTCAGGCTCACTGCCCACGTATGATTCTGTGTTTGTACTAGGCAGCAATGCCTAGAACAGGAGATATTTTCCATTGTACATTACCTCATTCATAGCATTGTAGTACAACCGTGCACACCATGTTGATATAAACTGATTTCTTCCCTTATTCTTCCTTACCGGACCACACCATATAAAGGTCAATTGTAGGGCAAACACTTCTATTTTCAACAAGACACTCGAGTGTTTCTATTCAGCATCCTCCTTAATAAAGTCATATTTATGTATTTATATATCTGTGTAGTTTTGTATCTTTGTATCTGTGTCAATGTATCTGTGTATCTTTGGGTTTTCTTATTTTCTTCTCGCTTTAATGGTAAATAGCAGTAGGGACACATTTTTATTCTTTTGCCTTGTATTACTCCCTCTTTTTTTATTATTATTATAATAATAATAGTAATAATAGTGATAATAATAATAATAATAATAATAATAGTAATACTAGTAATAGTAATAATAGTAATAATAGTAATAATAATAAAGATGATAATATTATTATTATTATCAGAAGGATGGTTAGGAGCATACCTATTAATAACACACGTTTAATAATAAGTATACTTAATAGTACCTACATTTAATAATACGCCCTACTCATCATCCGTTATTGGTTATTAACGATTGGTTGCTGGCTCTATTGGCGAAGATTAGCAAGGGATTCTACTGATTAGTGATTCATCTCATGGGTATTATCATTGGTGTTAATTATTATTAATGATTTATATCTGTCACTTATTTTTATTATTTATTCCTCTATCTTTTTCATCATTGATTATTGGTTGTTTCCCTTCTCCATTCTTTTTTCGCTGTTTTACTTCTTGTTATGCCGTTATTGGCACTTGCTACCCTCAACACACGCCTCTCAAGTCCCTTTTACCCCTATGGAAAGGCGTGTGCTTCCCGGACTTTTCTTGTTCTCTTGTTCTCACTGTCTGCTGTCTGCTTTCTCTCTTACCCAGTCGTCGTTGCATTCTACAACAGTCTCGGTCACGACACTAGCAATACCAGTATCGATCAAATAGACGCACAGTTCTGGCACTTTTCACCTCATCTTCAACCTGGCAATCAGTCACTGGGGTCATCTACCTTTCTGGTAGCACAACAAATACGCATCACAAACTCTGAGAGAGCTATTAACCATGCCCTGCTTAAAAGTGCTCTCTCAGTTCAAAACGCTCTAACAACTAGCTTTGTCCATGTCGATGGAAAACCAGCATCATTAGCGACAGTGTGTCTTGGCTACCGTGGTTACTGTGTCGTCCACTCTCCTCTTGAGTATTGGGAATCTCGCTCAACAAAAATAGAACAAGACAAGGACATTATTGGCACCATCAACAAACAGCGAGACACTGTGTCTGACACAACAGGTCTTTCTCTTCATCCACTCTCGGTGTTTGGCAATGTGACGCTCGACAACAGAGGCTACTTTGTATCTGCAGACTCTATTGTTCTCACTGTGCTGCTCCACCAAACACCTCATATCAACACCAACAAAATATGGGATACACTGTGGAGAGACATCACAACAGAACTCAAGATATCCTCCATTAACGATGACCACTTCTCAATTGAAGGCATAGGGTGGCAGAGACATCTAAGCCCTATTACAGCAGAAACTATTCAGTACATGGTAAGGTAAATTTGTCCCCTTTGAGGGTTGATGATTTCATAGTATCGCTAACATAAAATACAGTTTAAGGTGTTTCCTTATGATCTTCCTGTTGAGATCTACACCACATCGGCTGCCTACGTTGCTGTCTTTTTGGTTGTAACATTTACATTTGCAAAAGCTCAATTGGTGCGATCCAACTTTGGCCTGGGATTTGCTGCTGTCTTTACTGCCATTGCTTCTCATATGTGCAGTCTGGGCGTATTGAATCGCATTGGGTGGGAGCCAAAACTCGTCCATACTTCTCTGTTCTCTCTTGTGACCATAGTGTCTACATTGGAGAATGTGTTTCTATTGACCAATGCCGTCCTTATTGCAGGATGTGATATGCTAGTAAAAGAAAAGATTGGAAGAGGTAAGCTTCATCTTATTATTTTGTCTGACAAACTACAGGTCTTCAGAGTGTAGGTGTATCCATGATGACTACACTCCTAGCAGAACTATCGATTCTTATGATTGGTTATTCCACTCGAATTGCTGTGGTGAGAGAGTTCTGTATCCTGAGTGGTATTGCTCTTATTATTGAAAATGCACTCCAAATGACATTCTTTGTTGCTGTACTTGCCATTGATGTAAAAAGAGCAGAGGTAGAATTTGCACATCTTGTTCTCAATTGTATTTACTTATGGCATATTCTAGTTGGCAGATTTAGGAGACAGAGAAGTGTCCAAAAGACTCCGAGAACTTGCTCAATACGAGCCCATTGCTGACTCAACAGACTATTGTCCTGTGCAAGATGCTGATATTAATGGAGAAAGCAAGACATGTGCAGAGTGTAAAGAATTCAAGACACATCGTGTACTGTGTGCTTTAATATTGTGTCTCTCCATTCTTGTCCTTGCTCTCTTTCGCTCCCAATTACAGCCCATACCTGTCATTACTACGAATCGACCCATAGACTCCACTCATTCTGATCTTATGTTGATATCAAGTCGATTCTGGGATCTTGTTAATCCACGCCATGTTACTGAATGGCTGCATATCAAAGCGCCCTATTTAATTGTGTTTACATCAGACCATTACCAAGGCTTGTCTGATCTCAACCACTACGAAGCCTACTATGAGGCCAAGGCCAATATGCTCCAAGAAGCGTATGCCCTTTGTCCTGATGTACAGCCACATATCGCTTACTATGGACTGCAGGCTCTACATCAACTGCTTTTATTCATTATCCTTCTGATCAACGTACCTTCTTTGATTCTATGCTTAGTACTGGTGGGCATTATTATGTGGATGATGCCTAGTTGGAGAGAACAAGTACTGCTCCCCCTTCTCAAGACTGCCTTTGTCAATATCACCTCACGCCTTCTCTTCACCATGGCACCCTTCTTACCATGGAGATCTGCCTTAATACGACGTATTGCTCAACAATGGTCAGATGAATATACAACAGACGGTATTCATCTTGGTGCTATTTCTGCCCAGGAACAGTTCAACAGACTACGGAACAATAATATTAAACGTGTCATTGTCAAGACATTGTCTGGAAAACATGTTGCTGATGTTGTTAAACTAGATAGCAGCTCAAGGCATAATAAGCTTGTTTCGTGTAGCCAAGATGGCAGTATTGTCGTATGGGATACTTATGCAGCAAATTGGATGGCACGCTTAGACACTGTGCATCAGTCACCCATAGGCGCCACAGGCCATATGAACTCTGCTTATCAAACACAATTCATGCGTGCTCGCTTCACAAAGACCCTATCCAGTGCTCGCTGCGTTAAACTGGACCAAGGTGATCGATGGGTGGCGGCTGGATTTGAGGATGGTGCAGTGAGAGTATGGAACATTGGCACTGGCCAACTTGTACGCGAATTGACTTTTTCTGCCAAGATATCTGTTACGGTGGAAGACACAAGTGCCAATCTTCACCATCGCTTTAAGAAGGACGTAGAGCCAGCCGTGGTTGTGGAGCCTCGTAAAGCACCAAAGCATGTGCAGGATCGTGTCTTGGCAATCGAGTTCTTGAGTACTATGGGGGACCATCATCCACTGCAGTTGGCACAATCCATGGCCGCCAACACAGGTACAGACACCACCAACACAGAAGCCAGTGAAAGAATATCTCAAAATCAGATTCTTGCTGTCTACAAAAGTGGAGTTCTGAGGGAATGGGATATTTTTTCAGGAGAGTGTCTTCAAACAATCCCTACTCAGCATAAAAAAGACATTACTGTGCTGCATGTGGCAAACTCCAGACTCCTTCATTGCAAGGTGGGTCTTACTTGGATCCTCACAGGTTCCAAAGATGGTAAGGTGCAGTGCTGGCAACGTAAGGCTGTAAAGACACCAGGAGAAAATCCAGAGGCCTATGTGTATACCTGGACTTCTTTGTATACATTAGAACATGGAGGACAGTCGGTTACTGTGATTGCCAGTGATATCTTGGCTAACAATATTAGTATCCTTGTCACGGGAACCCATGATGGTGCTGTCAAGGTATGGGATCTTGAAACAGGCAATGCTCTCTGCACTCTCTCAAGTGGCGGCATCAAAAGAAAACCCCTTCAAGTACCTATTGGAGGAGGCCCCTTACTTAAATTTAGTAACCTGAACATGGTGGAAACCCGGGCCATGCTGTTAGAGGCTTCTTCTGCTCAACATGCTACCAACAAAACCTTAATTGTCCCTGATCATCAAGGATCTATCACACAAGTGGCTATTACCCCGATAAGCCATACACAAATGACATTAGATGCCTGTCGTGGATGTGATACTTGCTATAGTAATGGGTTTATTGTTGCCTCTGCTTCTGTAGACAATACTGTACATGTATGGCGTCTGGAGCACTATGAACACGCCTCAAAACTATCCGACACTTCTTCTACTTCTTGTAGTAAAGATCATCATCGTAAGATTTACCGTCGACCTGTTGCCGCTGCTGCTGCTGCTGTTGCTGCTGCTGTTGCTACGGCCAAGACAGGCATAGAAGATACTTTAGATCGTAAAGAATCTCCCATTGCTGTCTCCAACGCTCGCAACCCTCGTGTCTTTCAACACCGTCCTTCTCAACGACCTGGACTCGACACACACACTTCCATGACAAAATCAGTAGAGGATGTGCTTGACATTGAACAGTTGGGAGAAAGGGGCAGGTTGCAGATTACACCTGTGTTTCTTGGTGAAATCGAGCAACTGGCTGGACGCAGCTTAGTCTTTTGTGATAACATGGTGTTGGCGGGTGTAAGACAGTGCAAAGACCTTCCCACCATGTCCTGGGAAATCTGGTTTGCCTCTTTGCAGGCATTTGAACCCATTCCAAAGCACACAATTTCTGTAGAAGTGTTTTCCATGGAAGACCCTGCTGTACAAGAACCTTCTTCTCTTTTCAATACTATAACGGAGACGACTCTCCAACAAACGCCACCTAGTCGACCCAACGTAGCACCCTTCGCACCGCGCAAACATATCCTCCCTCGTCGACGCCATCATGCACGGAATATACCAGAAATATCGAGTGAAAATGAGGAACTAGAAGACGAACAAGAAGCTAAAGAACTGCTTCCATTCTCTGCAGTGCGACACTTGATCCCTTTGGAAGGCCAAGGGTTTGCATGTGATTTTGGTAACTTTATCAAAATAGTTCGATTTGAGGAACGCTTCAGACCTACAGAGACGGTGCTTCCTTCATTGAGTACGATGAAGCCATTAAGAACTGTCTCCAAGACATCCTATTTACCTTGTGATGGCGATTGTGCTCCGTGTGGTGGAGCAATAGACGGCAAACGACTTGTTAAGCCTTCCAATTAGAGATTTATATATAATGTACATAATATGTTAGTTGTTGAGATAAGAAAAAAGCAAGTACGTAAATAGTTCATTTTATTATTGTTGTTGTTGTATGTATACTGTACAGATCTACAAAGAATATTGAAAAAGAAATAAAGAAATAAAAATCGTTGGACTTAAGGGGGTCCAAATGTATCCGGACAGCAAGTGCTTTCGGAACATGTATCTGTACATCGCAATAAACATGTTGTTTCGTATGGAATCTATGAACAAGAATTTAAACAAAACAATGAGCAGTGAATATGTGTTGAATTCAACATGGAAATTACGCACTTCTCTGGATCTAAGAGTATCGGCGTGTGTAGAAGAAACAGTAGGATGCTCAGTCACTGATGAATGATCAGTTAATAAGCATGCATCTCCTACTGCCAATTCAGTCATGTGTTTAGCTGACTGAAGTGTGGTGTGTGCTACTTCTTTGAACTCGGGCTGAATCGTCACCGAGTGTACACCGTGGCCATGAAGTATCTTGCGTAAATGGGATGCTGTTACCATGTAGAGAGATTGGGAGTCGAGTAAAACATGGAGTGATGCAATAAGTTTCGTATCAGACAATTGCCAAATATGCAATTCATGCACAGACAGAACATAAGGTATCTATAAAAATGTAATAAAATCATACTCTGTAAGAGTGTATCATGGATAACACTATGTATTACTTACATTAAGAAGATCACTGTGCACTTGATCCAGATCAACGCTAGCAGGTACACCTTGTAATAATATTGCAGATGTTTGACGTACTGCAAAATAGAAAATAACATATTAAAACTACAATGAGTGTGCAAAAAGATAAATAAGAACCTACCTAATGGCATGGCAGAAAAGAAAATAATAACAGAAATTACCAAACTACCAACCATTAGAGTGAGCTTCTTTCTTTCTTTTAGATAGAATAACTGGTACTATTACCTTATAATTGGATCCATGTAAAAGCGCCAGGGATAGGGTGTTAGCCAGATAAAAAGAGCTGTGACAATGACTCCTACGTTTCCTAAAGCATCTCCCAAGACATGTAAGAATATCTATTTTCTCAAAGGTTGGTCTCCCATAGTATCTTTTAAACATTAACACCTACACCCTTCATATTAAGATGGCCTCCATGTGCGTGTGAATCCGGATGTGAGTGGGTATGGGAGTGTGAATGATCGGATGAGGCAGCTTCTTTAGAATGGTGTGAGATTTCATGTTCATGCTCGTGTTTGTTTTTGTGTCTGTGTCCGTGGCCATGTCCGTGCTCTTTATATGATGATTTATATGATTAGTACTCTACACTATTATTTTCGATCTTTTTCACAGTCAACTTACCGTGGAAGAGGAAAAGTCCCAAGATATTACCCGCCAATCCAACACAACCAGTAATTAGTACCATGACTGGATTAGTGATGGGTTCTGGGTAGATGAATCTTTCGATAGCATTAATGACAATAGTAAAACACAAGGCGAGTAAGAAGACGCCATTGATAAGAGCACCGAGAATCTCGGCTCTTTGCCAGCCATATGAATATTTAGAATCCCACTGGCTACTTACGGCTATCTATAAATAAATACTTAGCAGTGATGGTTTTTGGATACCCATTTACCCTAATAGCCCACAAAGCAACACCCAAAGCAAGCATATCATTCAACATATGAAAAGAGTCTGCAACCTGACAAGAACCTATCAATACTATCTAGCATAATTATACGTACCAAAGCTAGTGATCTGACATAGTACCCAATCACAATTTCTGCAATAAAGAATCCACCGGTTATAAATAGCATCATAAAGATGCGTGTTTGTCGAGTAAGACTCATACTAGAAACTAGAAACTGAATGTATAGACTGTTTTATAAAACCAGTCGGAAAGAGCTCGAATGAACTTGAATTAAGGCGAATATTTATTTATATTTATATAAATATATATGCACATCGGTATGTGCCCTGTGGAAGGGGCTAGGGTAGATAATATAGGGATGATACAAACATCTATAAACATAAACTAAACGCGTAGAAAGCGGAAAAGGGGGGGAAATGACTGCTGAGGAAATGGAAGCCTTTGACAGCCGTAATAAGATAAAAAATATGCAGTTATCTGAATTAGGTAAAGGAAAGAGTGACAATGCAAACAGTGTCAACTCTATGCATATTGAGTATCATACTAATATAGTTATCTCATGACTCAGTGTTTGTTCTACAATGAAGATCCAAAAACATTGTTTCCATTCAAAAAAATAAACTGATTAGTATTTTGTAAATATGTACTCGGCAGTATTATTGTTTTCTATTATAAATTCATTCGCTAAAAATATTTTATTATCTAATACGCATACTCAACAAGACCCCTGCTATAAAGTATAAAACTTCAAGAATTAAGACTCACTCGGCTATTGTGCACAAGTCCTTTATCAATAATAGATCTGATGCTAACATTACATCTATGCCTAAGATGATATCTGCCACCTTGAGTGTAACATGAAATAATTACAATAAACTAGGTGTTTTTATAGCTGTTCTAATACACAATAATACATAAGTCTGTCACCCTCACAGGTCCGTGGAAACACCCGTAATAATCTGGGATCATAAAGAAACAATAGTCAATTAGGCATATGTACACTTACATCACAAGATGAGTAGTGGTACTTTATTGAATGTACAGATAAAATATGTCAAGAGAAGAAAATAATGGGCTTGTCATTATATATATATATAATAATAAAAAAAGACAAGATGGCTACTCTTCAGGACTTAGATATGTATGTGTTATAAAGAGTGCTATAGACTTTAGCAACTACATCAAAGCGCTGAAGAAAACATAGCACCCTGAAATTTGTCATTTTTCATCCCTGAGTCCTAGAGTTGGTTACTGCCTACAAGAAGACAATGTCAAGTCCTACACCAGCAAGACGGCAGTGCCCTGGGAAGCGGGGAAAGTCATTTAGGCTATGCTTGATTGACTAATCCAAAGCCCAGACACAAGCCAAATTGAGTAGCTTTGAGTGTACCTATTAAAAAAAGGGGGAGGGAGATTTCCACAATGATAAAATATTTTCTTAGTGCTAGAATATAAATAAAATAAAAAGAGATTGATAAAGACCTTATCTATTCTCCTATTGTCGGTATAGAGCAGGGAGGAAATATACCTTTCTCTCTTTAATGTATAAAACATCATTTGCTCGGCGTGTTCTTAAGTACAGGCTAGTAATATGTTATGCCAACAGGAAGTACCTCTACCCGATAGAAATAATTATTTTGTCTGTCTGTTTGAGAGGCTTGTGGTGATTCAGGTTGTCTAATGAGTCTCCCTTCCTAGAATTTACCCTTGTCTTCCTTATTTACAAACTATATTTGTTGTGAGTAAAGTTACCCTTTCTGAAGACACTCTCCTCTGGTGCTTAATCACACAAATTGATGAACCCAAGAGTAAATCCGGGTGGAAAGCATAATCACTAGTATTGTGTATGAAAAACTCATTGAATGATGGTAGCCTGTGAACTACAGACTTTTATGAAATTTAGTCCTTCCACTATTACACATGAACATAGAATGTGATACTGAGATACTGATTATCAAAGCGGGGGATTGATTTAATACTACCCATACTTTCAATTCTTTGTCAATATGGCTATTTGTCTTTCAATCAAAAATAATTTGTTAGTTGCATATAAAAGAACGTCTACTCTTGTGAAAAGGTCGTGATAATTACATGAAATATAGATGAACAAGTAGAATAGTATTTACACCCATCATACCTGATCCAATAAATACTCAACTATAGAATGAATAGGTATTGGAGGTGTGAACATAAGTAGATAAGATGAATAATTATATTTGAATCAACATTGATATTCCTATTTTTAATCAATATTTATGATGCTTATTGTCGGCTGTATATACTATAGATGTTTTTTATAGACCAATTATAAACTCTCCATGCTCTTATTATTCCTAGTTCTTGCACTACATTAATCTTAAACCTCGTTGATCATTATCTTAACACTTTGCCACATGTGGACAATTCTTTTGTTGGCTAATAAAGTGGTTGACCCAATTTTTTTTTAGCAATCCTGTAAGCTATCAATCAAATCATACCTACCTGGCACTTTGTGATAGATCCATCATCTGTTAGAGTGATGACTAAGGTTATATGTATATATGTCTATGTAATTTTTTTCTCATTCATTCACCTATGTATTTTTTTTCTATATATCATAATATATATTTCTCACGAGTTCTCACTGGATAGTCATCTTGTTTGATGCTATACTATTTACAAATCTTCGTTCAACAAACATGTGGATTAAAGGGTCTATTATTTTATAGATAATTAATATTTGAATAATACTCTTGTTTATGACAAGTTGCACATTTGAAGTTAAAATAAAGTTTGATCATTAAGCCCTTTCTTTGCTATCACTACTATTTATTTTATTTTTAATATGTTAGTTTATATCATTTTAATATTATATGTTGCTGAGCTATGTAGTGTTAATGATGAGTCCCCAACAATAAATCCGCCAGTGTTGTCATAAATGAGTTGTCAAATATTTAAGTATAAAAATCATTAGAAATCAGAATAGAAATAATGTTATTTCAGTAATACTACTACAGTTCAAAGTATTTTTTATTTTTGGGTGTTGGTTGCTATTCGCGCATTGGGCATTTTAGCCACCCTATGAGATCGTTTGAAAAAAAAAAGAATAAACATTGAAACACTTCAAATACATAAGTGAAAAAATAATGCAAAGAGAGAAGAGACGGAAAGAAAAGAGAATATAAAACCTCAATGAGGGAAAAATGATGAAAAATGATGAAACATGAGAAATGATTGTAAATGGGAATTATGAATAGACATCCAAAAGGCCATAAAGTCAGTAAGGAAACCAGGACACCAAAAAGATAACCGTCATCCTGTGGCGATTCGAAATCCAACGAGGGATACTTAGAGCAACTCGGACAATCCTGAGGACACAAATACAGCAACTACACTAGCAGCTTCTGGCTTTGCTAAACGGGTTAAGAATGGGTGGTAGAGGAGAGATCGGAGGAGAAGTGAGGATACAGCGTCTGTTGCTGCAAGAGTCTTTGCACTCTATGGCGGCGTTGGCGTTCCCGCTCAACACACCCATCAGCAGCCTCAATGAGCAAGCTACCAGCTGATGGCTCTACCTTAAAGTCTCGAGTGGACGTGGCTCGATCAATGGCTTGCAGCAGTATTAACAAACTGGGCCAAAGATCTCGCCATTTAACAAAAGACTTAACCGTGCGCGGCAGAAGATTTAGACAATAGTCAATTAGATGAATGTCTTGTGGTGGTGCAGGAACTAAGAATAACAAGAACGTGGAGCGTTCATGGTCAACGAATGTGCAAGTGAGAAAGTGGTCCCGATTGGCAGCTGGGTGGCCACATTGGCAAGGAACTGAAGGTGTTGGTGGTAACCAAGCAATCCTCCATTTTAGTAGACGATGTCTTTCTTTGCGCGTGCACGGTAGTAGAAGAATTGGATCCCAAACAGGTCTACATAGTCCACGGGCTACCGTCACCAGCGGATTCTTGCCACGTACTAGACTAGTAATTTCACTTTGAAGACGTTCAAGATAAGCTACTTTTAATGGATATTTAGGAGGGTTGTGAGCCCGTCCTATTCTTTGAGTATTTTGCCAGAGTACATTGCCACATAGCTTAATCCATCTGGCTTTACTCTGGGGTGCTTCAAGCTGCGGGACAAGGCACCAGAGGAGGGTGTCTTCAGGAAAAAATTATTATACAGTGGCTCGTGGAAAACATACGTAGATTTCAAATTCAGACCCTAGTTTCTTCCTTAATTTTTTTCAATTAAACATTCCTCATTTATTGCTTTTCCACCATAATGTCTACCTCATCTAACACCACCAACCAACCCATGAGACCTCGTGGAAACAAGAAGAAAAATATCGATGACTTCACTCGATGCCTCATTGCTCACGAGGCCACCGTAAATGGGACCAGCCTGGTTGCCATTGCTGCTAGGTTTGGAGTCAGTGCGCAGTCGGTTTCCTTTATCTTAAAGAGATATAAAGAAACTGGCTACTTCAAGGCCAAGAAGAGCACTGGGTGCAAGCCCATTCTGACAGAGAGGGACGAGAGAGAAGTTGCCCGCGAAGTAGCAAGAGATTCATTCCAGACAATGAATCAGCTTCGCAGCTAGATGACCACCAAAGTGTCCATGACCACTTTCTCAAAGATGATGAAGAAGCTTGGCCTGTTATCTTGCAGGGTGGTCAAGAAGCCTTCTTTGACCAAGAAGCACAAGAAGCTGAGGCTTGCTTGGGCTAAGGCCCACCTCCACTGGACCGAGGACGACTGGAAGACGGTCATCTGGTCCGATGAGTTCAGATACCAGTTGGTCACCACCAACAACCGTACCAGAGTAGTACGAAAAGTGAATGAAGGACTGCTCCCGAAGAACGTCAAGCCCACTGTGAAGTTTGGAGGTGGCAGCGTAATGGTGTGGGGATCTTTCTCTGGTGAAGGTGTCGGGAGATTGGCGCCTGTGAAGGGCAGTATTGATAGTGCAAGATAAATTGAGATCTTGAAGAAGGAATACTGCCCTGAGCTGGCCCGACTCAAGGCAATGAATCCAGAGGTGGATTATGTTCTTCAAGAGGACAACGCCACCTGCCACAAGAGCAGAGAGTCCAGGTTGTGGAAGGCAAAAGAGACCATTGCCACCCCTCCATGGTGGCCTTCCCAGAACCCCGATCTCAACCCCATAGAGCACCTTTGGGAGGTTCTTGACAGGGCTATCCGCAAGAGGATGACCCCAAGAAGCACTCTCCAGGATTTGGAGGTGCTTCTGTTGGAAGAATGGGAGAAAATCCCCAAGGACACCACAGACGCCCTCATTTCCAGCATGCATCGGAGATGTAGGGCCGTCATTGAGGCCAATGGTGGAAACACCAAATATTAATGGTTTCTACCCAATAAAATTATTTTTATTATTCTATTGACCTTCTTTATACTTCATCCGATTTTGAAGTCTCTACTGTGTGTTTAATGTGTGTTTTTATGACAAAGAATGAGTATTTCCTATTACAGAAGTATGTCGGAAAATGAAAAATCTACGTAAGATTTCCACGAGTCACTGTAGTAGTATTACTATTGGCTC